>SJYA01006015.1:0-21435 GCA_006410615.1 Neotragus moschatus | reverse complement strand
TTTTTTTTTTTTTTTTTTTTTTTTTTTTTTTTTTTTTTTATGGCCATCCTAGAGATTTAATACAGATTTAATGCAATTCCTACCAAAATATAGTGATATTTTTCACAAAACTAGAGCAAATAATCCAAAAATTTATATGGAACCAAAAAAGATCCTGAATAGCTGGAACAATCTCAAGAAAAAAGAATAAAACAGGAGGTAATCACACTCCCTGACATCATTATACTAAAAAGCTACAGTCATCAAAACAGTATGGTACTGGCACCAAAAAGACACATCGATCAATGGGACAGACTAAAGACCTCAGAAATAAACCTATGTCCCTATGGTCAGTTAAGCTACAATAAAGAGACAAGAATATATAATGGAGAAAAGGTAGTCTTTTCACCAAGTCATGCTGGGAAAATTGTACAGTTATATGTAAAAGAATGAAATTAGAATATTTTGTCAGACCATATACACAAAAAAGTATTAAAGACTGGAAAGTATTAAAGGCTGGAAACCATAAAACTCTTAGAAGAAAATGTTCAGAACACCATCTTTGACATAAATCATAGCAATATATTTTGGACCATTCTTTTCAGACAAAGGAAACAAGCAAAAGCGCGAAATGCAAATAAAAAATCAGAATAACATAGTACCTCACAACTTTCAGAATGACCATTGTTGTCAAAAGCCCATAAATAACAAATTTAGGCAAGGATATGAAGAAAAGGGGACACTACTACACTGTTAGGGGGGATGTTAATTGGTGCTGCCACTATGGAAACAAATGTGAAAGTTCCTTTAAAAAATGAATAGATAGAACTACATTTTTTAGGAATACATTCAAAGAAAGTAAAAACTAATTTAAAAAGTATATGTACCTCAAAGTTCATAGTTGCATTATTTACAATACCCAAGGTAAAAAAATAATCTAAGTGGATAAATGGATAATGGATAAAGTATATAATGGATAATGGAAAATGGATAATAGATAAAGAAGATGTGGTATATCATGAAATATTACTCAATCATAAAGAAATAAAAAATTGCCATGGATAGAACTGTAGGGTATTTTACTCAGTGAAATAAATCAGACAGAGAAAGACAAATACTGTTTATACACTTATATGTTGAATTTAAGAAATAAATTAAAGAAATTGACATAACAAAAACAGACTCACAAACATAGATAAAGAAATAATGATTACCAATAGGAAGAGGGAATAGGTGAGTGACAAGATAGGAGTAAGGGATTAAGAGGTACAATTTACTGTTGATAGAGTAAGATTCAAAGATATGTTGTACAGTGCAGGAAATATAGCTGTTATTTTATAATAACTCTAAGTGGAATATAATCTATGAAAATATTGACTTTATGTTGTATACTTGAAAATCATTTATATTTTAAGAGAAAAAACTCAGAGACATTTTTATGATCAAGATTATTTAGCATTTTACTTTGTAAAAAAATGCTTTGATTCTCTGAAACTTTTTTCTATTATTTTATTAAATAAGATGTTGAAACAGAGTTATTGAAGTGCATGTACAAATTCCTGACAAAGTTTAGTTTAACTTTTGTTTTTAGATGAATCAGAAATGAAATGAAGAAACATTAAAAGTGATTTTGCTTAAAGCTACAGGAATTAAAATATAGACTGAAAAAATGTTCAGGATAGGAACAGCTTTTCTTGAGGAGAAACCTTATAGGACAATTAAGAACATATAATGTATTCTTACACTAGAATGGATTTTATTACAAATTATGAAATTTATATTTGAGTGGTATTTTAGAGACAAAGATTTGTTAATAGTCTCATTATTACTGTGCATTCATGGTAAAAAAAAAAAACTCTTAGAATTCTGGAATAATTAAAATAGAGTTGATAATGGTAAACACTCAACTTTTCTAAGTTTTGGGACCTGATGTACAGCTTGGTAACTATAGTTAACAACACCGTATCATATACTCAGAAGTTGCTAAGAAAATAGAACTTAAATATTCCCACTCCTAAGAAGAAAAAAAATATATACAGTTTGTGTAGTCATCAAAGGTATACAAGAAGAAAAAAGTCATTATGTGAAGTGCTGGAGGAGGAAATGGTAATTCACTCCAGTATTCTTGCCTGGAAAATCCCATGGACAGAGGAGCCTGGTGGGCTGCAGTCCACTGAGTCACAGAGTCAGACACAACTGACCGACAGATTACAGCACACGATGGATGTGTTAGCTAACCTTACTGTGGTTATCACTTCACAATATATTTGTGTATCAAAGTATTTCTCTTGTATGTTAATCATATCTCAGTAAAGCTGGAAAAATTAATTTCTTAGAAACTGTGACAAAAATAAGATGCTTGGTTTCCTTAGCAAGAGTTTATTTAACATTATTTATTCAACGATTATCCATAGCCCCTGGGTGTGCTGATTTTCTTCTTAGAAACCTGCTAAACCTCTGAAATGGGTCAGTGTGGTCTAGGCACTCAGTTGCCTTCTCCAGAGGTGGTCTTTCATAGCACAAGTGTTTTAGCAACTAGAGGATCTGAGCCTTACTCACCAACTGACAGGAACTTGGTAATCCCTGAAGTTCTTACAATTGACTGTCTTGTAGGATTTGTGAAGAGTTATTTACAAAGTTTCAGGTATTCATGTCAAACAACTCAAACTCTCAGCATAGGAGTGGGGTGAGAGAAGGAAGAAATGGGAATTTGAGCTGAAGTGACTAGGTCTTGCTCAAGAGAGAAGGTAACATTCAATTCTTTCTTGGATTCCGTAGATGCACACTAAAAGTTTCATATACTTTATCTAATTACAACCTTAATGATTTCTTGGACTCCCTGAGGAATAAACCTGAGTGATATACAGGTTAAAATTAAAATTTTCTAATAGAATAATAACAATTCATCAATCAGCTGTTGTTTTTTCCCCCCCCCTTCTTCTATAAAGGACTTCCCTGGTAGCTCAGACGGTAAAGCATCTGCATACAATGCGGGAGACCTAGGTTCAATCCCTGAGTCTGGAAGATCCCCTGGAGAAGGAAATGGCAACCCACTCCAGTACTCTTGCCTGGAAAATCCCATAGATGGAGGATCGTGATAGGCTACAGTCCATGGGGTCGCAAAGAGTAGGACACGACTGAGCGACATCACTTTCACTTTCTTCTATAAAAGGGGAACAGGTGGAGAATGCTATCATTTTTTTCGTACCGTATAGTCTGGCTTCAAAGAAGTTTAAAATAAATTTTACATGCTTTTTTGCTTTCGAATTTTACAAATGTTAATTATTGTTGAATAAATAAACATGGCATTTAGTTTAGTGTCCCTGAATATTAAGGAGAAATCTCTGAAACATGTCTTGGTTTTGATCTGTAGAGCTGAGTACTTAAATTGTTCTTATAAATAAACTTTCAAACTGATAAGTTATTACTATGAATCAAATCATAGTAATCAAATCAAATCATGTTATGCAAATGAACTGTATGTAACAAATTAACAAATGAAACATGCTAAAATATTGTTCAGCAAGCCTAAGATATTGTAGGTAAGTATGAGCACACATTTATAAAACCACTAGATGGCATTCATTCACTGCAGTTTTGGCCAAATACAGCCTTTAAAGCTTTATCACGATATGCAGGATTAGGAACAAGTATTATCCTTTATTTGATGATATTTTTCCATCATTTAATGCAATGACAGAGTTCAATTTTACCTTTTCCTGTATGCTTTAAGTCAAGTCCACAAGCACTGAAAATCTTTATTAAAGCGTTCTTCCTTAAGAGAAGATTTGAAAACCATATTCACTGTAGTGGTAATGTATTTACTTAAAACATTTAGAAGAAAATATTCACAGTATGTCACTTAATTTTATTTCATTGCTTTATTAATTCATTTGGATATTTCTCACATAGGTTATAACCTTCTCTAAAGGTTATAACAAGTACAGAGTCACATTTTGTAATATTCTAGAAGGCATTAATCTTTAGAATTAGTGTTTATGAAAATTGGAGGTCAAGAGCTCTTGAGTCACAAAAAGTCCTTTCTATTGTACAGCTTAAAAATGTAGGATAAATAGTGCTTCTAACTACACTTTGAGGACAAAAACGGTCTTTGGTGTTAAAAAATTATGATTTAGTCTTGCCTCTGTGTGTGCTCAGTCGCTAAGTTGTGTCCAACTCTGTATGACCCCATGGACTGTAGCCAGCCAGGCTCCTCTGTCTATGGAATTCTTCTGACAAGAATACTGGAGTGGGTTATCATTTCATCTTCCAGGATATCTTCTCCCCCACCCGCGCCCCCTACCCACACCCTGGGATTGATTCCTCATCTCTTGTGTCTCTTTCATCAACAGGTGGGTTCTTTACCACTGAGCTACCTGGGAAGCCCCATGACTTAATATTATAAATAAATAGATCATGGAGCAAAAACTCCCAAACTCCACACTTTGACTAATTGGGTGAGAGAACATATTTATTGATCAATAAAGATCAACCATATTTGTAGAAGATCTAGGTTAATAATAACAACATAAAATCCAGCACTTACCTGTTCTAATATGTTTTGAAGCCTCTCTATTTCACAGTCTATTACAAATTTCTTCTCTTGTCTTCTATCAAGTTCTTCTAAAAGTTGTCTGTAGTTGACATCATTAAAATTTTCCACACATATAGCGCTGACGTGCCAACCATTTTGTCCTGCTTTTTCCATAATAGCTTGAAGTATCGAGTATCCTAGTGGGGAAAAAAATTCAGAGTGGTTACTAAAAACATGCCCTTAAATAACTTATGCAGGCACGGATTCCACATCAATATTTTTATATTAAAAAAATCAATTCTTAGAAATTTAAAAATATAAGTGGTTATTTCTGAATCATCCAATTTTCCTTACTTTGCATGTGTGTGTGCAGTTACTTCAGTCACGTTCCACTCTTTGCAACCCTATGTACTGTAGCCCACAAGACTCCTCTATACATGGGATTCTCCAGGCAAGAATACTGGAGTGGGTTTCCATGCCATCCTCCAGGGGATCTTCCTGACCCATAGATAGAACCCACATCTCCTGTGGCTCCTGCATTGCAGGCAGAGTCTTTTATCTCTGAGCTGCCAAGGAGCCTCTTTAATTTCTTAAGACAAAGACATGCCTTAAAAATATTACCTGAAATGAAGTAACAACATCATACCTTGAGTAAGTACTCTCAAAACCCCTCTACTGAATAAACATTCCTTAAATATATTACTTGAATGAAGTATCAAATCATACTTTGAAAAGGTTCTCAAAATTCTTCTACCAAAGACATTGCTTTGGAGACATTTTTGATGAGATAAACCTAAAACAAAATCTAGTACCCTCTGTAGTCAAGAACAATTTCCAAAATCTTTGCTAATTTTACTCACTCAACAGAATTAATTTTGAACATCTGTATTGACTCTCCTCTTAAACAAGTAATAACATTTTGGGGTTCAACTGTGGAAGATAAGTTATGAAATAAACATTACAAAAGTATTTATTGAAGAGCGATTATTATAAGTGGAGGAAGTTTTATTTAACTCTTCCTGTCTTGGCAGGGGAATTAAGTGGATTGAAGGGGAATTGAATGAAAACCAGGTGAAGGAATGACCTCTCAAGCTCATAATCTAGTAGAGGAAAAAAAAAATTCAATTAAAAAAAATGCAACTTAGTTTAAAACTAATGATTGCTGCATGCAAGGAAAAGTTTTGGCCCAAGGGGAAGTTTGGTTAAATCTGCCTTGATGAGACAGGGAAAATGCCCTGAGAAGAAACAATTTGAATTGGGTCTTGAAGGTTGAGAAGGTACCTCTAAGATTGCTGAGGAAAGAGTGTTTATTAGCTGGAGACAGCCTTTCAGAGGATGGAATGGTCTTTACTCTGTTCTTGATCCAGATCTCTCTCCATATAGAGGAGAAGTATGAGTTTTAATATCTTGGTAAAGGAAGAAGGGGCAGACTCATGAAACCAGTCTTTAGAATATTTCTTCATGTTAACATTGCCTTAGAATCTTGCCTTTTCCAGCTCTCAGTTTTGAAGTGGAATGTGTAAAGAGAAATTAAAAAAAAAAAAAAAAGGAAAAGAAACTTTGAATCTATATGTAGCATTTAGCATAAGCCTTTTTGTTGTTGTTCAGTCACTCAGTGTTGTCTGACTCTTTGGGACCACATGGACTGCAGCACAAGAGGCTTCCCTTTCCATAAGGAACTCCAGGATCTTGGTCAAATTCATGTTCATCAAGTCAATAATGCCATCTAACCATCTCACCCTTTGCTGTCCCATTCTCTTCCAGCTTTTAATCTTTCCCAGCATCAGGGTCTTTTCCAATGAGTCAGGTCTTCACATCAGGTGGCCAGGGAATTGGAGCTTCAGCTTCAGCATCAGTCCTTCCAATGATGTTTAGGACTGATTTCCTTTAGAATGGACTGGTTGGATCTCCTTGTAGTCCAAGGGACTCTCAAGAGCATTCTCCAATACCACAGTTCAAAAGCATCAAATATTCAATGATCAGCCTTTTTTATGGTGCAACTCTCAAATCAGTTCAGGACTACTGGAAAAATAACAGCTTTGACAATACAGAACTTTGTTGGCAAACTAATGTCTCTGCTTTTTAATATGCTCTCTAGATTTGTCATACTTTTTCTTCTAAGGAGCAAGCATCTTTTAATTTCATGGCTGCAGTCACCATCTGCAATCATTTTGGAGCCCCACAAAATAAAGTCTGCCACTGTTTCCATTGTTTCCCCATCAATTTGACATGAAGTGATGGGACCAGATGCCATGCTCTTCAATTTTTGAATGTTGAATTTTAAGCAATCTTTTCCACTCTCCTCTTCCACTTTCATCAAGAAGCTCTTTACCATAAGGGTGGTGTCATCTGGATATCTGAAGTTATTGGTATTTCTCCCAACAAACGTGATTCCACCTTGTGCTTCAACCATCCCACCATTTCACATGATGTCCTCTGCATATAAGTTAAATAAGCAAGGTGACAATATACAGCCATGACATACTCTTTTCCCAATTTGGAACCAGTCCTTTGTTCCATGTCTGGTTCTAACTGTTGCTTCTTGACCTGCATAACAGTTTCTCAGGAGGCAGGTAAGGTGGTACTTATGCTTCTTAAAGGTAAGCATAAGCCTTTAAAAAGGTATAATTCTTATTTGCGCTCATTCTATGCCAGTCATAGTTTCTTATAAATTTCTTCCCCCCTTGCTCCCTAAGAAGCATCACTATGAAAAATCTAGTGAAGGTGATGGAATTCCAGCTGAGCTATTTCAAATAGTAAAAGATGATGCTGTGAAAGTGCTGAACTCAATATGTTAGCAAACTTGGAAAACTCATCAGTGGCCACAGGATTGGAAAAGGTCAGTTTTCATTTAAATCCCAAAGAAAGGCAATGCCAAAGAATGTTCAGACTACCAAACAATTGCACTCATCTCACACACTAGTAAAGTAATGCTCAAAGTTCTCCAAGAGAGACTTGAACAGTATGTGAACCAAGAACTTCCAGATGTTCAAGATGGATTTAGAAAAGGCAGAGGAACCAGAAATCACATTACCAAAATTCATTTGATCACAGAAAAAGCAAGAAAATTCCAAAAAACTTCTACATCTGCTTCATTGACTATGCTAAAGTCTTTGACTGCCTGGATCACACACACACACACACAAAAAGGAAAACTCTGAAAGAGATGGGAATACCAGACCACCTTACTCGCCTCCTGAGAAACCTGTATGTAGGTCAATAAGCAACAGTTCGAACTGGATGTGGGATAATAGACTGGTTCCAAATCAAGAATGGAGTACATCAAGGGTGTATATTGTCACCTTGCTTATTTAACTTATATGCAAGTACATTATGTAAAATGCTGTGCTTTATGAGGTGCAAGCTGGAATAAAGATTGCAGGAAGAAAAATCAATAATCTCTGATATGCAGATGACACCACCCTGATGGCAGAATGTGAAGAGGAACTAAAGAGCCTCTTGATCAAAGTGAAAGAGGAGAGTGATAAAGATGGCTTAAAACTCAACATTCAAAAAAGTGGCATCTGGTCCCATCATTTCATGGCAAATGAATGAGGAACCAATGGAAACAGTGACAGACTTTATTTTGGCCCCAAATCTGCAGATGGTCGCTGTAGCAATGAAGTTAAATGATTCTTGTTGCTTAGAACAAAAGCTATGACAAACCTAGATAGCATATGAAAAAGAAGAGATAAAGTCTGTATAGTAAAAGCTATGGGTTTTCTAGTAGTGATATGTATGTGAGAGTTGGATCATAGATAAAATTGATGCTTTATTTTTATAATATAAATTTATTTATTTTAATTGGAGGTTAACTACTTTACAATATTTTATTGGTTTTGCCATACATGAACATGAATCCACCACAGGTATACACGTGTTCCCCATCCTGAACCCCGCTCCCTCTTCCCTCCCATACCATCACTCTGGGTCATCCCAGTGCTTTTAAACTGTGTTATTGGAGAAGACTCTTGAGAATCTTCTGCAAGGAAATCAAGCCAGTCAATCTTAAAGGAAATCAGTCCTGAATATTCATTGGAAGGACTGATGCTGAACCTGAAGGCACAATACTTTGGCCAATAGATGGTCCCCAGAAGAACTGACTCATTGGAAAAGACCCTGTGGCTGAGAAAGACTGAAGGCAAGAGTCAGTGCAACAGAGGATGAGACAGTTGGATGGCATCACCGACTCGATGGACATGAGCTTCAAGGGGGCTCTGTATGTTAGTGATGGACAGGGATGCCTCGTGTGCTGCAGTTCATGAATTCAAAAAGAGTTGGACACTACTGAGGGACTGAACTGAACATGCCTCTTGTAGTTAGATTGAAGAGCTGGGTAGATTAAAAGTGAAGACTTAAAATGAGTGCAAAGCATTTTTTGGATAAGAGCACCTTTTCTCAGTTTTCTAATTTTTATATGAGTCTCTCAGATTTAAGGATTTTGATTTTTAAGTATATTTTCTACAAGCCAGAGCTTCAAACATTACAGATGTTCAATTAATGTCTACACATGGAATTGATGATGAGATCATATTTGAAGTATGAATTACCTGATATCCTGCCAAATGAAATACTGTGGCAGTGAGGATTTATTTTTATCTAAATGAAAAAAAAAAAATTTCCCAAAGAGGAAGTTAGAGGGCATGTTCAATACTATATAGTTATTTTAGTATATCTATTGCTCCATGTAGTCTTTCTTTTTGTAATGTATGCCTGTAATTATCTTTTCAGATCTTACCTAGATTCCCTCCTTCCCTGCCTCTAATCAAGTACTCTTTCCCTTGTTTCCTACCTTATGCATATGTAACATGAAGATTTGTGTCCTGCCTTAATGAAATCAAATAGGACTTGAGGGATCTTCCTGGGTTCAAAAGTCCCTCAGAGTCTCCCATTTCTTATTTTTAGCGAAAGGTCTTCTAGGCCTTTTTCCTGAGTTCCAAAGAGTGGACTCATTTACAATTACTATAATTAGGAAAGTGAGGGAACACAAGTGAAGCAAACCGAAATGGTCTTGCAGGAAACAGAAATCTCAAAAGGTCTTCAAAGGAAAAAAAAAAAATCAGAAGCCATTGCGAACTGACATTATTGACCATGACCAATACATAATGCTTTAAGTAATTAATAAAATGTCTCAACTATTGTTTTTGCTCTCTGTAGAATAAGACTTGAAGGCTTACTAATTTTCTCTGCAGGAACTATCATCAAAATCACACTGAGTCACAAGACAGTGGCAGTAAGTCTGCAATTGAGATCTGTGGGAAGCTAAAATTACAAAGCCTCCTTTCCTCCTCTTTACCCTTCTTGCTTTTAAAAACTTTGCACCCTGGCCAGTCAGCATGATGGATCTGAGAACAGCCATCTCCTATCTTCTCTGGAGGGCAGTGCCCAAGATCAATAAACTTTTCTCTGCTGAAAGCTCTAAAAATTTTTTTTTTGTTTGTTTGTTTGGCCTCACTATGCATCTAGCACACAAACTTGGTTTAGACATTAGTGTACATGTTCATTCCTCATTTATTCTGTTACTGGGATTTCCTCTCGGATATAGTTTCCCATCTTTGGCTGCAAAGAATACAATCAATCTGATTTTGGGATTGACCATCTGGTGATGTACATGTGTAGAAACTTTTCTTGTGTCGTTGGAAGAGGGTGTTTACTATGACCAGTGTGTTTTCTTGGCAAAACCCTATTAGCCTTTGCCCTGCTTCATTCTATACTCTAAGGCCAAAATTGCCTGTTACTCCAGGTGTTTCTTGACTTCCTCCTTTTGCATTCCAGTCCCCTAAAGTGAAAAGAACATCTTTTTTGGGGGGGTATTAGTTCTAGAAGGTCTTGCAGGTCTTCATAGAACCGCTCAACTTCAGCTTCTTCAGCATTACTCATCAAGGCATAGACTTGGGTCACTGTGATATTGAATGGTTTGCCTTGGAAACGAACAGAGATCATTCTGCTATTTTTGAGCTTGTATCCAAGTACTGCATTTCAGACTCTTTTGTTTATTATGATGGCTACTTCATTTCTTCTAAGGGATTCTTGCCCACAGTAGTAGATATAATGGTCATCTGAGTTAAATTCACCCATTCAGTCCATTATAGTTCTCTGATTTCTAAAATGTTGACGTTCCATCTTGCCATCTCCTATTTGATCACTTCCAATTTGTCTTGATTCATGGACCTAATATTCCAGGTTTCCATACAGCATTGTTCTTTACAGCATAGGACTTTACTTCCATCACCATTCACATCCACAGCTGGGTATTGTTTTTGCTTTGGCTTTGTCTCTTCATTCTTTTGGAGTTATTTCTCCACTGATCTCCAATAGCATATTGGGCACCTATGGACCTGGGGAGTTCATATTTCAGTGTTCTATCTTTTTTCCTTTTCATGCTGTTCATGAGGTTCTTAAGGCAAGAATACTGAAGTGACTTGCCATTCCTTTCTCCAGTGGACCACGTTTTGTCAGAACTTTCCACCATGACCCGTCTGTCTTGGGTGGCCCTACATGACATGGCTCATAGTTTCATTGAGTTAGATAAGGCTGTGGTCCATGTGATTAGATTGGTTAGTTTTCTGTTATTGTGGTTTTCAGTCTGTCTCCTTTCTTATGGAGAAGGATAAGAGGCTTATGGGAACTTCCTGATGGGAGAGACTGACTGAGAGAGAAACTGGGTGTTATTCTGATGGGTGTCACCATGCTCAGTAAAAATTTAATCCAATTTTTCTGTTGAAAGATGGAACTGTGTTCCCTCCCTGTTATTTTCCTGAGGCCAAACTATGGTGGAGGTAATGAAGATAATGGCGACCTTCTTCAAAAGGTGCCATACATGGACTGCTACAATCGGTGTCCCCAACCCTGCAGCAGGCCACCGATCCATGCCTCTGCTGGAGACTCCTGGACACTTACGGGCAAGCCAGGGTTGGTATCTTGTGGGGTCACTGCTCCTTTTTCCTGAGTCCTGTGTGTACAGGGTTCTGTTTGTGACCTCCAAGCGTCTATTTCTTCAGTCCTGTGTAAGTTCTGGCAGCTCTATTGTGGGGTTAATGGGATCTGCTCCAAGAAGGCTTATGCATACACAAGTCTGTTGAACCCAGAGCCCCTATCCCTGTGGCAGGCCACTGCTGACCCATACCTCCACAGGAGACACTCAAACACAATTTTGTTTCAGTCTCTGTAGGGTCTTTGGGCTGCTGTGCACAAGGTTTGTTTGAGCTCTCTGAGCATCTCTGGCACCTATGGCGCTTGATTCTAAATGTGATTTTGCCCCTCCTGTGGTCTTTCTGGGGCTTCTACTTTGCCCATGGACATGGGGTAGCCACTGTTCCAGTGCCTACTAATCTGAATTTACTGTGGCTTAGGTCATGAAATCCTTATTGCAAAATTCAGACTTAATTTGAAAAAAGTAAGGAAAACCACTAGATCATTCAGGTAGGACCTAAATCAAATCCCTTAAGATTATACAGTGGAAATGACAAATGATTTCAAGAGATTAGATCTGATAGAGTTTCTGAAGAACTGTGGACAGAGGTCTGTGATACTGTACAGAAGGCAGGGATCAAGACCATGCCCAAGAAAAAGAAATGCAAAAAGAAAATGGTTGTCTGAGGAGGCCTTACTAATAGCTGCGAAAAGAAAAGTGAAAGGCAAAGGAGAAAGGGAAAGATGTACCCATTTGAATGTAGAGTTCCAAAGAATAGTAAGGAGAGATAAGAAAGCCTTCCTCAGTGATCAATGCCAAGAAATAGAGGAAAACAACAGAATGGGAAAAAATACAGATTTCTTCAAGCAAATTAGACATACCACAAGAATATTTCATGCAAAGATGAGTACAACAAAGGACAGAAATAGTATGGAGCTAAGAGAAGCAGAAGATATTAAGAAGAGGTGGCAAGAATACACAGAAGAACTGTACAAAAAAGATCGTCATGATCAAGATAATCACGATGGTATGACCACTCATCAAGAGCCAGACATCCTGGAATGCGAAGTGGGCCTTAGGAAGCATCGCTATGAAAAAAGTTAGTGAAAGTGATGGAGTTCCAGTTGAGCTATTTCAAATCCTCAAAGATAATGCTGTGAAAGCGCTGTGCTCAGTATGCCAGAAAATTTGGAAAACTCAGCAGTGGTCACAGGACTGGAAAAGGTCAGTTTACATTTCAATCCCAAAGAAAGGCAATGAGAAAGAAGGTTCAATCTACTACACAGTTACAAGCATCTCACATGCCAGCAAAGTAATGCTCAAAATTCTCCAAGCCAAGCATAAATAGTACGTGAACTGTGAACTTCCAGATGTTCAAGCTGGATTTAGAAAGACAGAGGAATCAGGGATCAAATTGCCAACATCCGTTGGATCATCAAGAAAGCAAGAGAGTTTCAGAAATATATTTATTTCTGTTTTATTGACTGTGCCAAAACGTTTGACGTGTGGATGACAACAAACTGTGGAAAATTCTTAAAGAGATGGGAATACCAGATCAACTGGCCTGCCTCTTGAAAAATCTATTTGCAGATCGGGAAGCAACAGTGAAAACTGGACATGGAACAACAGACTGGTTCCAAATTGGGAAAGAAGTACGTCAAGGCTGTTTATTGTCACCCTGCTTATTTAACTTATAGCAGAATACATCATGAAAAATACTGGGCTGGATGAAGCACAAGCTAGAATCAAGATTTCTGGGAGAAATATCAATAACCTCAGATATGAAGATGAGACCACTTTTATGGCAGAAAGCAAAGAAGAACTAAAGAGCCTCTTGATGAAAGTGAAAGAGGAGAGTGAAAATGTTGGCTTAAAGTCAACATTCAGTAATCTAGGATCATGGCATCTGATCTCATTACTTCATGGCAAATAGAGAAACAGTGGAAACAGTGACAGGCTTTACTTTTTTGGGCTCCAAAAGCACTGCAGATTGTGACTTCAGCCATGAAATTAAAAGACGCTTGTTCCTTGGAAGAAAAGTTATGACCAACCTAGAAAGCACATTAAAAAGCAAAGACATTATATTGCCTACAATTATCTGTCTAATAAAAGCTAAAGTTTATCCAGTAATCATGTATGGATGTGTGAGTTGGACTATAACGAAAGCTGAGCACCAAAGATTTGATGATTTTGAACTGTGGTGTTGGAGAAGATTCTTGAGACTCTTGAGATCCCTCAGACTGTAAGAAGATCAAACCAGTCCATCCTAAAGGAGATCAGTCCTGAATATTCATTGGAAGGACTGATGCTGAAGCTGAAACTCCAATACTTTGACCACGTGATATGAAGAACTAAATCATTTGAAAAGACTCTGATACTGAAAAGTTTTAATGTGGGAGTGAAGGGTATGACAGATAGATGACATTACTGACTTAATGGACATAAATTTGAGGAAACTCCAGGAGCTGGTGGTAGACAGTGAGACCTGGCATGCTGCAGTCCGTGGGTGGCAAAAAGTCGGACACAGTTGAGCTACTGAACCAAACTGAACTGAAGTGAACTGAAGGGCTTCCCAGGTGGCACTACTGATAAAGAACACTTCTGCCAATATAGGAGATGTAAGAGATGCAGGTTTGATCCCTGGATCAGGAAGATACCCTCAAGGAGGGCATGGGAACTCAGTCCATTATTCTTGCCTGGAGAATCCTCCTGGACAGAGCCTAGCTGCTTACAGTCCATAGGGTGTCAAAGATTTGGACATGACTGAAACGACTCAGCAGCAACAGCAGTGATTCAATGTTCTTTCACTCATTTAAGACACTTATTAACATGTTCTTTTTAAAAATGTCAATTAACATCTTTTCCTTTTTTCATTTTCTTTATTTTTATGTCAAAGTAATTAAAAAATATTTTGTTTTATTTTCTTGCTTGTTATAGAAATAATAACTAATTTCCACCCACATCCTCTTACGACCATAGCTTGGCACAGTTTTTTAGACATTGCTTTTGTTTGCTATCATTGCTTTATGTCAGTGATAGGCTGTTATTTTTCTGCCTACAGAAATTTTACAGAATATAGACCTATATACTTTCTGATGAAATTTATATATGCTTGCAGTTGCATGACAGATATTGAAATATTCACATTAATAAAACACAATCAAATTCAACATTTTTAAGTCTTATTTTTCAGATTTAGCAGTGACTATAGAATTGAAATAAAACAAAGCTCTAGGACACAATCTTTGTTAAATGGAAAAGAAACTTGTCTGCTTAAAAAGAATCATTAATCACAGTCAGAAATAAGTGGCATCTTTTCTATACATTGCAGAGGACACACAATTATAATTTCAGAGCCCAGTTGAAAATCTGAGTTCTTTTCTGAGTTGCATTTAATTTTAATATCCTCTTTTATTCACTGTAACTCAGATGTGCTTGTCTTGTTTATTTGCCAAGATTGCTGGGAATATATTGTAACTCAGAGAAAATGCTGCTGCTGAATCTATGATTGTGTAACTTATAGAAACTAGAAAATCACAAGTCAAGTCATTTAATTCTATGTCTGGCTATGATTAGTATCACCTAGTTGTTAGAAAATCTTGTAGAATCTAGTAAAATATTGTTGGTCAGAACATGAATGTTACTCTTAAATATCACAAGACTAATGGGGAGTTCACTACTGCAAATTTTTAAGAAATCTTTCTTTTATTTAAAGCTAACATTTTAATTTAATTTATTAAAAATAAAGATGTCCCAAATTCTTTAAGGTATGCCAGTATAAGCAGAGTTATGATTCTTAAAAAGGATTTAACTAGCAAAACTGATATTTAGGTAAACTATTATGCACATTGCATTGTATTGTATAAATAAATTCAAAGGCACCAAAATAATTTTATTAAAATGGTAATGAAAATGTATGATGGACAAGATCACATTGTTGGATTATAATGAGTAATTAAAGGCTTTTTCATGGTTATTAGAGAACACAATAAATTATACATATAAATATTAAAAATGTTAAATTATATAATGATATTGCTAATTATCCAAAATAAATTCATGGCAATTTAAGAAGTTTTGAGCTACTGTATCTTTATGCATCAACACTTTTTTATATAACCTATGAATAATGACCTATTTTGGATGAGTAGTTCATTCCAGATATACAGCTGCTAGCAACATAAGCTGGGCTTATTTGTTTGATGTTCTCTTTTGCAAGATTTATTTGACTCAACTATCTGCACACAGAAGGGAAGGAGGAGAGTCAGGATAAGTGTATGTCAGAGTGGATATAATTTCAAAAAAGAGAGAATTATTTGTATGCTATAAAAAACCCTCCACTGAGATAAGAACAGAAAATTGCTTTTTAATTAGAAGGTCAATGGTACACACAACAGGAGTAGCATCAATGGAATGCTGAATATAGGAGTCATATTGCAGAGAAGTAAGAAATTGAAGAGAAAATGAGAAGTGAAAGTGTAGAAATTATGAAGGAATATCATCAGAATAATTAATTAAATGCAATAAGGGATATGCCATTGTGATAAACATGAGATAAACAGTGAGGTCCTGGGAACTGGTTGGCTAAGGAGAGGCCTGGTCTGTACCATGGGACACTGTTGAGCTTTAAAAGAAGTGAGAAAGGGATATAGTAGCAGCTTGTATTCAATACTTACTCAAATTAGAGCCTCTTTTATTAATCCTATAAATTGCTATGCAAGTATCACTTACTACCAGATTTCTCTGATCTGTCACAGTTACTGGCATCCAAAGTTGGCATATTCCAAGAGAGAGATGTGTATGTCTGAAGGACTACTTTATGTATTTAAACCTTAGTTATACAAAGGAATAAGATTCTGTAATCTTCACAGCATTTAATGCCATCATGTTAGAACTAAAGAGCCGATTTAGTAACCATTTAGTTTGGACCCTTTCCAAAACAGCTTAGGTACTGTGGGAGAGGGAGAGGGTGGGATGATTTGGGAGAATTGCATTGAAACATGCATAATATCATATAAGAAACAAATCGCCAGTCTAGGTTCAATGCAGGATACAGGATGCTTGGGGCTGGTGCACTGGGATGACTCAGAGAGATGGTATGGGGAGGGGGGAGGGAGGGGGGTTCAGGGTTGGGAACATGTGTATACCCTTGGCGGATTCATGTTGATGTATGGCAAAACCAATACAGTATTGTAAAGTAAAATAAAAAAAAAAATAACATGTTCAAAAGTTACAGTCTGGACTCTAAAATCTCTGAACACAGAAAGAGTTGGACATTGTAGCTTGGTTAAAATTATCTGCTGCTATGTCTATAGCATTTATTTACATCCTAGTTCAAAAAAGCAGAGAAGGCAGTGGCACCCCACTCCAGTATTCTTGCCTGGAAAATCCTATGGATGGAGGAGCCTGGTAGGCTGCAGTCCATGGGGTCGCGAAGAGTCAGACACGACTGAAGTGGCTTAGCAAGCAAGCAAGTTCAAGAAAGGCATAGTGAGAATAAGCAAAGATCTTTCAGCTTACACTGTTTGAAGCCACATGTGTAAACCTGGAAGTAAAATGGAATGTTTCAAGTTTTTCTTTTTTTTTTTATAAAGAATCAAGAGTAAAAATAAAAAATATTCAAAGATGGTTATTTTGGATGTTTGGGGTCTTAGATTTTCCCTAAGTCCTCTTGTATTTTCTGATGGTAGTGTTCATTGTTTCTTGATCCTTACGTATTTACTTCATATTTACTTTAGTGATATAGGAGAATTTGATATTTTAAATCTTTAAAATTTTCTGTCAGTTGCAACATAAACCTTATTTATATAGGCATATAGCAAATATTTTCAACTATTTTTCACAGGTCCAGGCACTGAACTCCTCTCAGACATGCATTTTTTTTTTCTTGTTTCTCTTGGGCTTTTCTAGAACTAGATCACTGGAGTATTTTATTTCACTTGTATACATGGCAACTAGACTTATGTTTGTCTACTTCATTTTTAATTGGAAAATCTATGGTACTTCTTTGAATGAATCTTTCAATGTTTTCCTATACTTTTATGAAGCAAATCAAAATCTGGTCATATGTGACTCCTCCCTCTGTAGTTTCATTTTGTACCACTACTTTCCTTGCATTCTACCCTCTAGCACCATTGCCTTCCTCAGATGTTATAAAAAGTACTATGTATTTCAGTGCCTTTGCGCATACTAGTTAGTGCTCCCTTTATTTATTTTATGTTTTGGCTTTTTAAAAAAATTTTCTTCCAGGATTTTCTTTTTACACCACATTTGTGAACGTTTATTGTCAGAACAATAAGAAACAGAAGCCAGAGAGTCTGCTTTAAATATTGACTTGTAGTTTGCACAGTGCAGAGTTCATTCAGCTCTCACAGAGCTCGACCATCTGTATACTAGTGCTCATCATTATCGACTCATATTCTTTGCAACTTTTATTTATTTTTATTTAAAAGTAGTAGTTTAAGTCCTAATACTGACTTGAATAACAGTACGTTGTCTTTAAGGAAGTTTATAAGTTTATATCACTAGATTTTACCATGGGCAAAGTCCTGAAGTAATAGATTTAAAATGTATTTAAATTAATTTATAGATGGTTAAAAAAAAAGGCATATACAGAGAACAAATGATCTGCTCTAAATCACACAGTCAATTCTCAATACTTTCTCTTTCCGATGATGCATACTTTGGTTCTACATGAAGAGTTGGACTGTACTTTACAGGAAACTTAAAACTCTTAGGTCAACAAATATGACGAGTCATTAAAAAAATATTTTTGTGAGTACTGTGTATTTTTAGCTGCACTTTATCAACTTTCATAAAGGCTTCCTTGCTTTGGTCTGCTTCTTGATGTAGGCCCATTTCATTTCTATAATAATAAATTATAAATCAGACTTTATTTGACTAATTTAAGGTTTTCATCCAAAAATTCAGTAATGGCTTCTTCATCCGCTGAATGAAGCAGTCTCTGAATTAGCTGATCCAAGCACTTTTCCCCGCATAAAAATTCCTTAATATTACGAACTTCGTATGCTATCCTGTGGTCAGTGACTCTATCCTGGGTGAAATTATATGTCTGGATTCTCTCTGACTGGGCTCATGTTCCCACCTGCAGTTTTCTTGCATTTCGTTGCTGACACTTGTCTTTCTCAAAAATCTGCTGGTAGAGTCTAGCTCTCAACACACGCAGAGCTATTACTTTGTTTTTTTTTTTTATCTGTGATTGTTCTTGCCGGCATTCCACTACTAGTCCTCTGGGGATGTGGACAAGTCTGACAGCACTATCAGTTGTATTAACATGCTGCCCTCCTGTGCCTTTGGCTCAGAATGTATCTATTCACAAGTCCTTAGGGTCCACTTTCACATCGACCTCAACTGGGTGGGGGAAGACAATCACCGACATCGTTCCTGTGTGAATACGCTGCATCTGGGATGACAGCCCCACCTCGGGGATTCGTTGAACCCTGTAAATCCCACCTTCCTACTTCAAGTGCTTATAGACGTTATCACCGGAAATTTGGGCCACCGCGTGATGTAGCCCACCATAATCACCTGGTGTATAATTCAGAAGTTCAGATCTCCAGTGTTTGTAGCTTGAATAGTTCTGGTACATATCAAATATTTCTCGGGTAAATTGTTGGCAGATATCACCTCCAGTCGTTCTTCTAGATGTCACTTCTAAAATCACATCATTTTTGTCATATTTCTCCTTTGGCAGTAGACTCTGGAAAAGCTCACTGTATAACATGTTGATTTTCTGAACAATGGTTTGCCTCTCTTTCAATGCAAGTTCTTGTAGCTGTTTTTCATCTTGTTTATTTAGACTTTTACACATTGATTCTAATTCTTCAATGGCTTGTTCAGCCTCCTGAATTTCTTTGTAAATGACCGCAAGCGGGGCCAGCTCAGCATGCCTTGGAGTAAAGGACCTCTGGCCCCCTTCACTGGCAGAGATGTGATGCAAACAATGATCAAGGGTTTGGTACTCCTTATTCAGGTCCTCCACATATTTTTGCAGTGCTTTATGTTTCCAGAGCATGCTGGTATCTTGATGACAGTATCTCCTGGAGCAATTCTTATTTAACAGATGATGGAGAATGTGATTCCTGTTTCACCTAAAATCCCACAAACTTGTGTCAAGAGGGATCTGTGTAAGCTGATGAGAATGGCGACGGACATGACATTGGAGGTGACCATTAAGAGACAGATGTCTAAAAAGCCAAGCAAATAGGTGACGATTCATCTCAGCATTGAAGTCGGAACCTTCTGTGATTCACTACATTTCAGCCCATTGGTCACAGGATCCCTTTCATCTCCGGGTTCACCCAGTCTGGGTTAGAGCCCTACCCTGCCTCCTCGGGTGTCTCCACTCCTCTGCGGAAGAGGAGTTCTTGAGTGTGCGCAACATAAGCTAACAGGGGAAACAGGATAGAAAACCATACAGCAAGAAAACTTCCCCCGAGGCGGCCGTGGGCTCACTCATCTGGAGTCAGAACTCAAAGTGTGGCTTGCCAGGGGAGGGAGAGGGGAGGTGTGCGGGCCTTCCAGGATTTTTTAACATAAATTTATTTATTTTAATTTGAGGTTAATTACTTTGCAATATTGTATTGGTTTTGCCATACATCAACATGAATCCTTCCACTTTTGTTTTCTCTTCTTCTTTCAGATCTCATCTTAGATATCACTTATGTTCTAACTAGGTCACTCCCCCCTCATATAACCTCATAACTTTCGGTACATTTCTTTCAGAGATTTTTTTTAACCAGTCAAAACATATATGTGAATGATAATCTGATTAGTGTCTTCCCTCTCCCCCCGCCCATCTTGTAGGCTCCCTGAAAGTAATATTTCTTTGCTCTGTCCATATTCTATTGGTTTTCAGTAGATGTTCAGCAAAGAGTTGTCTGAATGCAGAAATAAATTAATGGGAAACTCAGAGAAGGGAATCAGGATGTCAGAAGGCTCAGAAGGAGCACGGCAGGTCACATTTAGGAACTTCAAATACTTCAGATTATCTTGTGTGTTTGGGAAAGCAAGGAAGATGTGTGGAAAATTGGAGGGAAGAACTTCAAAGACTGGAGAGATGATCAAGCAAGGGACATCACACAAGGACATTCTTTATCATATTGTAAAATTTGGACTTTATTTCTCATTTACTTTAAGAAGAGTTTGACAGGACTTGCCTGGTGGTCCAGTGTTGAGGGGTTGCCTGTAGGTGTGGGGGATGTAGATTGGGTCCGGAACAGGCAGGAAAACTAGAGCCCCAAACAGAAGAAATAGGCTGCAAATGTCAGACGTTTTTTTCTCTCTCTTAAATGGCAGGAGGAAACAAACTACAAGTGTCAGATTTTTTTCCCTCCTCTATACAAAATTAAAAGGAGGTTTCTTTTAAGATTCTATGTTGCAACAACAACACCTGTTTCCACCTAAACTTCAGGTGGAAGTTCAGTTCAGTTTAGTTCAGTTCAGTCGCTCAGTCGTGTCCGACTCTTCAACCCCATGAATCGCAGCACGCCAGGCCTCCCTGTCCATCACCAACTTCCGGAGTTCACTCAGACTCACGTCCTTCGAGTCAGTGATGCCATCCAGCCATCTCATCCTCTGTCGTCCCCTTCTCCTCCTGCCCCCAATCTCTCCCAGCATCAGAGTCTTTTCCAATTTGTCAACTCTTTGCATGAGGTGGCCAAAGTACTGGAGTTTCAGCTTTAGCATCATTCCTTCCAAAAAAATCCCAGGGCTGATCTCTTTCAGAATGGATTGGTTGGATCTCCTTGCAGTCAAAGGGACTCTCAAGAGTCTTCTCAAACACCACAGTTCAAAAGCACCAATTCTTTGGCGCTCAGCCTTCCTCACATACATACATGACCACTGGAAAAACCATAGCCTTGACTAGACGGACCTTAGTCGGCAAAATAATATCTGTTTTTGAATATGCTATCTAGGTGGGTCATAACTTCTCTTCCAAGGAGTAAGCATCTTTTAATTTCATGGCTGCAGTCACCATCTGCAGTGA
>SJYA01006014.1:0-22544 GCA_006410615.1 Neotragus moschatus | reverse complement strand
CTGACTCGATGGACGTGAGTCTGAGTGAACTCTGGGAGTTGGTGCTGGACAGGGAGGCCTGGTGTGCTGGGATTCATGGGGTCACAAAGAGTCGAACACGACTGAGCAACTGAACTGAACTGAAGATACCTAACAGTTGTCCCCATCATTTTAGGCAATATCTTGTTGGGGGAATTAAACTCATACAACTCAGAAACAATTAAAAAAAAAAAACTCATTAAAAATGAGTGAGGAACTGAACAGACACTTTCCCAAGAAGACATATAAATGGCCAACAAGTACATGAAGTGCTCAACATCAGTAGTTACTAGGGAAATGTAAAGCAAACTACAATGAGGTATTTCATACCTGTTAAAATGGCTGTTATCAAAAAGACAAGAGATAGCAAGTGTTTTTGAGGATGTAGAGAAAAGGGAATTCTATTGCACTAAAGGTCGGAATGTAAATTAGTGCAGCCATTATGGAAAACAGTATGAAGTTTCCTCCAGACCATTAAAAATAGAGTTACCTTATGATCCAGCAACAATACTTCTGGGATATATCCAAAGGAAATTAAAGCAGGATATAGAAAAGATACCTGCACTCCCACGTTTACTGCAGCATTATTTATAATAACCAAGATATACAGACAACCTAAGTGTCCACCAATGAATGAATGGGTAAATAATATATCCTAATGGTTATATAGTGATTTACACATATACACATACATACACTTTGGAATATTATCCATTGATGAGAATGAAGGAAATCTTGTTTTTTGCAACAATACAGATGGACCTTGAAAGCATTATGACAAGTGAGATAAGTTAGATGGAGTAAGATAAATTCTGCATAATATCTCCTACGTAAAATCTAAAAAAACTGACTTTGTAAGAAAAGAGAGTTGAATAGTGACTATTGGGAACTAAACAGTTGGAAAATGGAGAGACTGGTCAAAAAGTACAAACTTCTAGTCAGAAGATGAATAAGTTCTGGGGATCTAATGTACAACACTGTGGTTTTATATATAATGATACTGTATCATATACAGTTGCTAAAAGAGTAGGTCTGAAATATTCTCATCACACTCCCAAAAAAGAAATGGTAATTAGGTGAGCTGAAGGAGATGTTAGCTAATCTATGGTAGTAATTATATTGCAATATATAAATGTATCAAGTTCACATGCTATACACCTTAAACTTAAGGCAGTATTATAATTATACTCAATAAAACTGGGGTGGGGTGGGGGGTGTCCATTGAGTACTGAGTGTATGTTTAAACTAGCATTTGTTGAATGCTTATTTTGCAACTGGTATTGTACAAAGTTACTTGACATATGTTATTTCCTTGATTCTTTGCAGCAACCCTACATGCAAAAAAGTTCTAATGAGGTGGATGGAACTGGAGCCTATTATACAGAGTGAAGTAANACTCAATAAAACTGGGGTGGGGTGGGGGGTGTCCATTGAGTACTGAGTGTATGTTTAAACTAGCATTTGTTGAATGCTTATTTTGCAACTGGTATTGTACAAAGTTACTTGACATATGTTATTTCCTTGATTCTTTGCAGCAACCCTACATGCAAAAAAGTTCTAATGAGGTGGATGGAACTGGAGCCTATTATACAGAGTGAAGTAAGCCAGAAAGAAAAACACCAATACAGTATACTAACACATATATATGGAATTTAGAAAGATGGTAGTATTAAACCTGTATGCGAGACAGCAAGAGAGACACAGATGTGTAGAACAGCCTTTTGGACTCTGTGGGAGAGGGAGAGGGTGGGATGATTTGGGAGAGTGGCACTGTAACATGTATGATATCGTAAGTGAAATGAATCGCTGGTCTAGGATCGATGCAGGATGCCTGGGACTGACGTGCAGGGATGATCCGGAGGGATGGTGTGGGGTGGAGGTGGGGGGTCGGGATTGGGAGCTCATGTACACTCGTGGCCGATTCATGTCAGTGTATAGCAAAATGAATACAGTATTGTAAAGCAAAACAAACTAAAAAATAAAAATTTAAACTTAAAAAAAAAAGAAAAATTCTAAATCATCTCCATTTTAGAAATGACAACCCTGAGGCTGAATGATGTTGTTTAGCCTACTCATGTTCAGCAGCTACTAAATGGTAGAGCTGGGATCTGTCCAGGTCTAATCTCTGCCAGAACCCATGGTCTTCATCATGTTGTATAGTTTTTCCTCATTCTCTGCTTGGGGATAAACAAGCAAATAATGAAGACAAGTCCTGGATTTCTACTGAATAATGTGTGGGCAATAACCAGAATGTACATAAACACGGAATTGGTCTTTGAGCTTTCAATTCTAGACACATACGCTTTTCATTTCAGTCACTCAGTTGTGTCCGACTCTTTGTGACCCCATGAACTGCAGCACACCAGGCCTCCCTGTCCANTGTATAGCAAAATGAATACAGTATTGTAAAGCAAAACAAACTGAAAAATAAAAATTTAAACTTAAAAAAATAAATAAATAAGCAAATAAGCAAATGAATACACATAAAGAAACTATTTTTTCTCTGAAAAATAGTAATATATAAAAGATGTTTTGAAGGTTACAGTCTTTTAAAGGAAAAGGCAATCTATATTATACAAAGCTGAACACTTATTAATGTTTAAGTACAAAAAACTATGGATGGAATTTAAAGTTTGCAAAGCAGTTTTCTATTATCTCATATGATTTCTCTAATTATGCTATAATGCAGGCAAACTAAATCCTATAATACCAATTTTCTTGATAGGGAATTGGAATTCTGATACGTTAGGTGACTTACCCAAAGTAGCACAACTGAAAAATAAGGAAGATTTTCCTTCACTTTGGGTTCTTAAACTCTTTCATTAAAGCTGCAATCTCTGAAGATACAGAGTAGAAAGATGATTAAAGAGACGTATATGAGAAATAAAAGGTGAAATGTTAAAATAAAATGTGTATAATTTTGTGCCTCCTTTCAGGCAGCACTTTCATTGGTTTCTACTTTAAGAATTTGGATACACTGAACTTACCGAAACCTCTTGGAAGTGGTTTCACTTGCAATGTGTTTTCCTGTGGCTCTTCAGTTTCAAGTCTAAACTTAGCTCTCGGTAGAGTTATTAATCAGTTTGTTGGCTGACTTTCTTTTGATTTTTTTTACATGAAAAGTGACATGGTGATTGGAATATTTGGACATTTCTTTCCCCAGGACATTTGAACTAATTGAAAGTGGATGTTTTTTATACTCTATTGTTGTGAGTATGCAATTCAGCAGGATGTAGAGACCTTTAAAACGAATTAGGAATTTTAATTACAGTCCTCTGGGCCACTTGTGGCCAGTGGGCTTGTGAACAAGAGGTCACTACAGCTTTATGGCTTCTTTGCCAGTTTATAATGATTCATTTTTAATTTATGGAACATGTTACTGAAAACTCTTTAATTATTCATACACTGTAGGACAGGGTTGGACGGGGGTGGGGTAAATAAAAAAATAAATTTTTTTGGACAAGTTATAACTGAACTTTCCTAGAGTACCAAAGCAATTTAGTAACAAATCTGGATTCAGAGTTCAGTTATGTAAAATTCATTAACAAAAAATAGCTTTACACCAGTTTAACTTGGAGGAAATACAGTTCTCCAAATCTTAACAATGATTATACTGGATATATGACTTTATTGTATTTAAAAAAGCTTATAAGTGTGATTTTTTTTTGCTTCTCCCTTTTGCAAAATTATGATACGCTAAATTTATACCTTTTTCCTATCTTTTCCTAAAAAGGGTAGTTTTAATTGGATATCATATACCATGAATTATGGAAATATACTGTTTTTCTGTTGTAAGTTTAGTGGCTACTTTATAAATATTTATTTAAAATAAAAGTATTGTCATGAAAAGTGAAGATGACTTTGATTCCATTTTCTAGCCAAACTTTTTCATTTACAAATAAGGAAACTAAGGTCAAGGGGTTAAGAGACTGATGTTCAAAAGTTTATAGCTAGTAGGCAGCAGAGCTAGGATTATAACTGAGATCACAAGACCCCATCCTGTGTACTTTCCACTCTACCATTTTTGTTGTTCAGTCGCTCAGTAGTGTCCAACTCTTTGCAACTCCAGGGACTGCAGGACTCCAGGCTTTCCTGTTCTTCACCATCTCTTGGAGTTTGCTCAAGATCATGTCCGTTGAGTCAGTAATGCCATCCGACCATCTCATCCTGTCGTCCCCTTCTTTTACCTTCAATCTTGCCCAGCACCAGTGTCTTTTCCAATGAGTCGGCTCTTGGCATCAGGTAGACAAAGCACTGGAGCTTCAGCTTCAGGATCAGGCCCTTCAATGAGTATTCAGGATTGATTTCCTTTAANTTTGCAACTCCAGGGACTGCAGGACTCCAGGCTTTCCTGTTCTTCACCATCTCTTGGAGTTTGCTCAAGATCATGTCCGTTGAGTCAGTAATGCCATCCGACCATCTCATCCTGTCGTCCCCTTCTTTTACCTTCAATCTTGCCCAGCACCAGTGTCTTTTCCAATGAGTCGGCTCTTGGCATCAGGTAGACAAAGCACTGGAGCTTCAGCTTCAGGATCAGGCCCTTCAATGAGTATTCAGGATTGATTTCCTTTAAGGTGGACTGGTTGGACCTCCTTGCAGTCCAAGGGACTCTCAAGAGTCTTCTCCAACACCACAGTTCAAAAACATCAATTCTTCGGCACTCAGCCTTCTTTATGGTCCAACTCTCACATCCATACATGACTATTGGAAAAACCAAAGCTTAGACTATTCGGACATTTATTGGCAAAGTAATGTCTCTGCTTTTTAATTCACTGTCTAGTTTTGTCATAGCTTCCAAGGAGCAAGAATCTTTTAATTTCATGGCTGCTGTCACCATCTGCAGTGATTTGCCAGACCAAGAAAATAATATCTGCCACTTTTTCCTTTGTTTCCCCATCTATTTGCCATGAAGTGATTGGACTGGATGCCATGATCTTCAATTTTTGAATGTTGAATTTTAAGCCAGCTTTTTCACTCTCCTCTTTCAGCTTCATCAAGAGACTGTTTAGTTCTTTTTTGCTTTCTGCCATAATGGTAGTGTCATCTGCATATCTGAGTTTATTGATATTGCCCCCGGGAATCTTGATTTCAGCTTGTGCTTCATCCAGTCCAGCGTTTCTCATGATATACTCTGCATATATGTTAAATAAGCAGGTGACAATATACAGCCTTGACATAATCCTTTTCCAATTTGGAACAAGTCCATTGTTCCATGTCCAGTTCTAACCTTTGCTTCTTGACCTGAATACAGGTTTCAGAAGAGGCAGTAAGGTGGTCTGGTATTCCCAACTCTTTAAGAATTTCCCACAGTTTGTTGTGATCCATACAGTCAAAGGCTTTAGGGTAGTCAATGAAGCAGAAGTAGATGTTCTTCTGGAACTCTGTTGCTTTTTCCATGATCCAATGAATATTAGCAATTTGATCTCTGGTTCCTCTTTCTTTTCTAAATCCATCTTGAACATCTGGAAGTTCTCAGTTCACAGACTGTTGAAGCCTAGTTTGGAGAATTTTGAACACTCTTTCATAATGCAGATTAAATTTAAAAATTCCACAGTTTAACATGGTTTCAGTTCTATTACTCTATTGGTATTAGTGAAATATATGGGTGGGGCTTAGATTTTAGTCATTTTATGAAAACTCTAAAAGTGCACTTTTCACCAATCTTTTGATAAAGAATCCAGGGCCCACTTATTGGGCAACTCAAGGTTTTTCTTATATGTCACAGCAATGGTATAGAATTTATTCTTTCCCTTGTTAATTTTTTCAGTTAGAGAACTTACATTTACAAAGTAATCTGAATCCAGATTTTATTGGTCTCCTTCCCCATTCTTTTAAGTTAGCCCCACATATTAGGCAAGTTCTCTCTCTCTCTCTCCTTCTTTCTGTCAATTTACTAGACTTTATGGAATCCTTTCAAAACTGTCAACTTGGTTCTTAGAAACAACAGCTCTCTGTTTCCTTGCTCCTATTTCATCTATTTACATACTAGTCAATTAAATTACAAAATAACAACAATAAGTGCAACCAGCATGCACAGGCTTGGGCAACTGTAATAGATCCTTGTGAACATTACCTAATTGTTGGCAGCATTAATACTGAAGTGTTCTGGAGAGTGTCTTGCTGACTGTGATTGCTCAGTGTGTGCAAGTATCAGGATGTTGAGAGAGCAACGGAATGGAGAGTCCATCAGTTTTACTAAACATGATAATTATAGTGTTAGGTGCTCAGGTGTGTTTTACTCTTTGCCACCCCATGGACTGAAGGCTGCCAGGCTCCTCTGTCCATGGAATTCTCCAGTGCCTAAGTAATGATTAAAATTGCTTGTTTGGGGATTGCCCTGATGGGCCAGTGGTTAAGAATCCACCTTCCAATGCAGAGGACACAGGTCTGATCACTTGTAGGGAAGCATATTTCATGTGCTGTGAGGCAACTAAACCTGTGCACCACAGCTAGAGAAGGCCACATGCTGCAGTGAAGAACCAGCACAGCCAAAAGAATTGCATCTTTCATTGATTTACACTATGGATATTTCCCACATTAAATGTTATTTCAAAGTGTATATTTTAAATAATTTTGCAGGATTTCATACTATGAATTCCCTAAAATTTCTTGTGTGCCTGTGAGTATGCTGTTGTGTCCAACTCTTTGAGACCCCATGGACCTGCTAGGGTCCTCTGTCCATGAGATTTCCCAGGCAAAAATACTGGAGTGGTTTGCCATTTCCTTCTCCAGGGGATATTCCCAACACAAGGATTGAACCCCTGTCTCTGAGGCTTCCCAGAGCCTTGGAGGCTTCCCCAGTATCTGGGGAAGCCTTAAAATTGCTTACCTAATTGAATATTATTGTACGTTTAATTATCCTTAAGCCTTTTCTTCACTTCTAAGGAGAATATACTAAAATAAATAAAAACATGTACTTTATAGTCAGTATTTACTAATCATAGAATATGACACAAAGAATAAGTGCCTAAAAGTATTAGTGTCATATATCTGGCAGTACAAATCCTCATTCTCATGTTTTAAAGCAATTTTTGTGGCTGTGTATGTGTATGCATGTGTGTATATATACACATTTTTTTTTTAAGTTTAAATTTTTATTTTTTAGTTTGTTTTGCTTTACAATACTGTATTCATTTTGCCATACATTGACATGAATCAGCCACAAGTGTACCTGAGTTCCCAATCCGGACCCCCCCCTTCCCCCTCCCTCCCCACACCATCCCTCCGGATCATCCCTGCCCATCAGTCCCAAGCCTTCTGCATCGAACCTAGACCGGCGATTCATTTCACTTATGATATCATACATGTTACAATGTCACACTCCCAAATCCTCCCACCCTTTCCCTCTCCTACAGAGTCCAAAAGGCTGTTCTACACATCTGTGTCTCTCTTGCTGTCTCGCGTACAGGTTTAACACTACCATCTTTCTAAATTCCATATATATGTGTTAGTATATACACACTTTTTGAGTAGTGGTTGGATTTGTATTATTCTTATAAACAAATTTGACAGGAAATAATATTGAGTTTTGTCATCAAGGAACATATGTTATCTTTCTGTCTATTTACATTTTGTTTTAGGTCTCTTTGTTGAGTTCTGTAGTTTCTTTGATATGGTGATGTATATTTCCTTTCAAGTTTATTCTGGGTATTAGTATTTTGTGATTATTGTAAAGAAACGTTCTTTTTTGTTACATTCTAATTTGCTAAATTGTAAGCTGTTGAACTCTATTCTTAGTTTTTAAGAGCTTCTTAGTTTGTTGAGTTTTTTAAAAAAGACCTATTTAACACAACCGATCATTTTAATTGAACATGAACTAATGAAACAGTTTAAAAGCAGAAGAAAGAAATGTCCAAATCAGGTAAGTTTAATAAAGACACTCCTTCCTATACTGAGTCTGTTTTCCCAGTTGATTAAAACTTATGTACATTTTCATAACCTCATAATCTCTTAGCCACTTTGTAACTGATAGACTAAAGAAAATCTGGTAGAATCTGATGGAGTTATGTTCACAGCTGCTGTCTTGTGCCAACAAGCTGAGATAGCAGATGAGCAACACACATCTGAGCTGCTGGTCCTAGAACAACTTTCAGAGCATAGAATAACTTCTGCTTCATATCTACCTTTCAAATCTCTTTGTAAATGTCTCTTGAAGCCCATTCTGACCTCCAATAGTATAAAGAAAAGAATTCTGGGAACCATGGTTCCAACTTAGCTCACTTGACACACTACAGAGTCACAACACCTTCCATTCCTGAGTCAAAATGTCTTATTAAAGGGAATTCTAAATTTTCATAACATATAGGTTGAAAGCAATATATAGCACCATGGTCAGTATAATTGTATTAACATCTTGTCCTCAGGGCTGCTGTTTCCCTTACCACTCTTTTATTTATTTAAAATTTTTTACCTTTTCCCTTTTTTATTTTAATCAGACATTTTATTATTGATTTCATCAGAGGTAACTAGAATAGCACAGGTTAAAAATTTCCTTACTTTATCTTCATTAACAGATGGCACACTCACTACCTCTGTGGTGTCCATTACCCAATGAAATATAAAATTAATGTTTAATAAAACATGTTTATTGGTATGCCTTTTGTCTTTAAAAACACAGAGAATCACATTTGGTCAGATGACTTTCTAAAGTCAGGGTTCAGTGTCTCGCATTCCTAATAGGTCTACTACGAAAGTGGCTTGTTGTCATTAGTCAACCCTATAAAACAAAACACCCTAGAATGTATTAACAGAAGAAGATAATTAGTAAATTGATATTCATTTGTTTGTGTAATTCTACATTTAAATAGTGGCTATCTTCATTTTCTCCAGGGAAACTATTTTAGTACTTTTGTACATACAGTTCTTTGGGAGGCATTTTCATTATTTCTAATAAATAAAATGCAATGAATTATAAAATGCTGCAAATGGCATTTCTTTTTTATGCATAAAAGGAGAAAACAAGGAATATGATTAATGGCAAGAACTATGAGATTGGAATTTCTTAGTATTTTTCTCTCTACTATCAAGCCCTCTCTTTCCATATCCCTCTCTGATAAATACAAATATTGTGTTAATAACTTAAATCATGATGGTTTAGTCACTAAGTCAACTCTTGCCACCCCATAGATTGTAGCCCACTAGCCTCTGTCCATGGGACATCCAAGGCAGGAGTACTGGAATGGGTCATTATTTTTTTCTCCAGGGACTAACTTAAATAGCTTATATACTTAGAATCTTCATTGAGTTATTAGATATAGTAAAAATTGTTGAAAGGTAATTATGTTTTATATATTAAACATAAATTTTTAGTACATTAAATTTAAATCCCTAAGCCAAAAAATTGAGAGTGATTATGGGAGTAATTGGGCTTCCCTGGTGACTTGGAGAGTAAAGAACCCACCTGCATTGTGGGATACCTGGGTTCAGTTCCTGGGTTGAGAAGATCCCCTGGAAGAAGGCACAGCAACCTGCTGGGACCCAGCATGAGGAGTCCTGCCTGTGGCAAAGGTCATGAGGTTAAGGGGTCCGACAGGCAAAGGTGAGTCAGGCTTTAAGAGAGCCTCGCTGAATTTTCTTGAACATCTACCTCCAAAACCAGAGTCTGCCTCCTTACTGCATTATGCTCTCACCAACTCCTCTGACATTAACAGGGGGCTGTCCCCCACCACCTTCCTCTAAAAGGAATTAACTTAGAACTCTAGTCAATAAGTCTCCTGGGCGTAAAAAGAAGATCTCAGCTTAAACCCCTCTGATGGCTCTTTAACTTGCCTTAACCGGATTTTTACAACTGCACATGTGAATTGGTTATGGCCCCCCAACCGCGAGAGGCATGAAGCTTAAAGCATCTTAAAGATATAGAGCCTTTTCTAAAGAGCTAAGAATTATATTGGTGATGGGTTTCACTGTTGAATCAATGACTGCTGCCAGGCTTCCATATTCTTTATCTTTTAGGCACCTGGAGGATATTAATCAATGTAATTGGGATATAGAAAAAGGAATATAGTAGTTTTGATGTTAGCAACACTAGATTTTTGAGTCAGTGAACTTTCTCTTTGTTATAAATCACTGTACTCCTCTTTCCTTGTTATAATTTATTGTGTCCTTGCTATATAAGAATGTAACCTTAATTAGTGCTTTCTGAGAGTGGCACCAGACTTTAGTAAGAACAACACTTTTAGGGCAAATAAGTTTTCTGGTTGACCGACCCTTATCAGAAAAGGGCCATAAATGCTAATAGGCCTCCTGGCCAGAAGATTATGTAAATCACCTAAGACTTGTGTATACTGCTAGGTATGCAGAGAGGAAGCCTGGTCTCGATAAGAGTCAGGGCTGCTGATGCTGCATAACTTTGTATTATCCATTGATCTCTATGTACAACCAAAAGTATAAAAAGCTTTCCTGGATGATAAAGGATGGACCAGTCACTGGAAAGACTGGTTTCCTCTGTGTGGTCTTTTCTCTTTCTCTTCTTTTCTGGCTGAATTCCCATCTGGAGTATGGAGGCTCGCCATGTCTACTTACTTGCCCTGGCTTCTAAGACCCATGCAAGAGGGAGCCTAAGGCGAGGCACCCTCCGCTATTCAAGCGGGCACTGGTGGCCTACGTAGATGGTGCAAACCTCTTGTCTCGAGGTTTTATTAGCTTTCTGTGTAAACCAAGTTATTCAGCCTCTTTTCTCCACTAAATTTTCCTACTACACTATTCTTTCCTAATCTATTTTGTAATTAAATAATTCTTTCCTTAGACGCCGACTCTATCCCTGCTTCGAATTCCCTGGATCCACTGGGGCTGGACCCCGGCAGCAACCCACTCCAGCATTCTTGCCTGGAGGATCCCCATGGACAGAGAAGTGTGGTGTACTATAGTCCATGGGATCGCAAAGAGTTGGATACGATGGAGCAACCAAACACAGCACAGCACAGCACAGCATATGGGAGTAATTTAGTCAGTTCAGTTACTCAGTTGTGTCCGGCTCTTCACGACTCCATGGACTGAAGCATGGCAGGCTTCCCTGTCCATCGGCAACTCCTGGAGTTTACTTAAATNGATCGCAAAGAGTTGGATACGATGGAGCAACCAAACACAGCACAGCACAGCACAGCATATGGGAGTAATTTAGTCAGTTCAGTTACTCAGTTGTGTCCGGCTCTTCACGACTCCATGGACTGAAGCATGGCAGGCTTCCCTGTCCATCGGCAACTCCTGGAGTTTACTTAAATTCATGTCCATTGAGTCAGTGATGCCATCCAACCACCTCATCCTCTGTCATCCCCTTCTCCTCCCACCTTCAATCTTTTCCAGTATCAGGGTCTTTTCCAATGAGTTGGTTCTTCTCACCATGTGGCCAAAGTATTGAAGGTTCAGGTACATCAGTCCCTCCAGTGAATATTCAGGACTGGGAGTAATTCGTTTTCAAATTTTTCATTTAAATGAAAAAAAAATCTGCCCAGAAGGAATTCTTAAAAGATGAATTTAGTTAAATTCATCTTGCCAGGCAATTCCTTTCTACTTCTTTTAAATGACTTTGGCTTTATGGACCATCTGTTCTTTGAGTCTGTTCAGGGCCTACCTTCAGCTTATTAAACCAGCCAGGTTACATTACTGTGAATCCCAGGTTTCATTCCTGCAGATGTTCCTGTCTTTGTGTCAGTTGACCCCCTGATTTCCTAAACCTTCTGCCTTAGAAGTCGTAGTGACAGTCCTAGCAATTTTCATCCGTTCATATGGCCTACTTGGATGACTTTACTTCAGTTCGGGACCTTCTGTCATACTTAAAATCTACAGGGAATAAGTCAGTCAAGTCTTACTGCATGTAGTCTTGGCATCCAGTTATATCATTAGGATGCCCTAGGCACCAATTAACAGAAACTAACATTTAAATGGGAAGAAACACAAACATGTTATTTCATAAGGGGAAGTGCAGGGGTAGAGCTGACTACTCAGCTGGTCAGTTGCATGGTACTTTCATTCTTCTTATTCCTCCTTATCTGTCCTCTTTGACAGAAGCTTTTCCTCAAGTTGGTATGAAGCTGTTGATAAGCATCTCTTCCAGACAAAACCATATTCCAAAGATGAAGAGAAGTGTTTCTGGTTTGGTTCACTCCAAAGAAAAAGGAAACTCTTTTCCCCAGAGCATTTCCCATCAGCTGCCCTTCCACCAGCAGATTTCCTCTGTTATTGGTCAGAACTGATTTGCACTCCCCCTCTACACTAGTCATTGTAAGGAGAATGCTTTCAATCAAGCATCCCTTGAGTGGGGGATGCTGGCTCCTTCTGAACTACATGGTGATGTGGGGAGAGTGAATATCTTAACAACATTTGGGTTTTATCAAGAAGAAGAGAGAACGGATGCTAGTAGACAATCAGTATTACCTGCCATGTCACGATGCGTCACTATAGTATGCATGGACCAAGCCTGGGCTGTGGAGTCAGACGGATGTGGGTTCAGTTCTTGAGTAAAGCTTGGACAGCCAAGTGACTTTGATTAAACAGCTTAACACTTATGAGGTTCAGGGCTTTTTCAACTTTAAAGCAGATACAAATGTAAATATCTTTTAGGGTTATTAAAATTGTTAAGTAAGAATAGCTACAACAACTATAAAACAAAAAAGTTTATAGAATTCTGTCCTCAGTAAGTTCTCAGTTTACTTTTTACCCTTCCATTAGTACTTGCTTAAACTTATAAACTCTTTATCCCCACTTCAAATTCTACAAATTTTACTAGTGGTTTAAAATGCAAGAATTTTTCTTAAGAAACAGGATCAAACCTCTTCCAATTTTGCTATGTAGCACAGCATTTTGTTTTCTTTCTATTGAGCATAGAAGTATTTATTATATTGGAGTATTAGCAAAATGTTCATTTATAAAATAAAAATGATTACATAACCTGTCTAGCACAAAGACAGTGCCATGTTGTTCTGACTTAGAAAACTGTAAATTATGCAAAAGGGTGAGAGTCAGATACACTAGACATAAAATATGTGCCAACTTGTCACAAAACCTGAAACAAGTAGAGACCAACTTCACCTTCATGAAATCTTATCTGACCTAGTTTCAAACAATGTTTTGAATTAAGGTTGGTCTTAGGCCAACAATACCCAAATTGGATTTGAGTGGTAAATTTGCAATAAAATCTCATTCCAATTTTCAACTGAAAATAAATTTGATGGCTCTCTTTAAATATTTGAATTCATTTTTTATGAGTTCAAATTCTTTAGATGGAAGGATATGTGGTGAGTTCTGAGAGAAGGTTTGGAATAGAAAACTCAGTGAACTTTTGTGCAGAGCAACAGTGTAGGCACAGACCTTAAGAAAAGACTTATGGATACAGCTTGAGGGACGAGAAGGAGAAGGAAAGGGTGGGAGGTATAGAGAGAGCAACATGGAAGCATACGTTACCATATGTAAAATAGATAGCCAATGGAAGCTTGCTATATGACTCAGGAAATTCAAACCTGGGCTTGGGAACAACCTAGAGGGGTGGGATGGAAAGGGAGGTGGAAAGTACTTTCAGATGGGAGGGGACATGGGTAAACCTATGGCTGATTCATGTTGATGTTTGGTAGAAGTCAGTTCACGGAGGTGCAAACAGTTGGACATAACTGAGTGACTGAACTGAACTGAACTGAATGCAATACTGTAAAGTAATTATCCTTCAATTAAAAATAAATACATTTTTAAAAAGAACCACATAACTTGCATTGGTAAGTTTATTAATTATTCACTTAAACTTTTATAGTAAATGTATCTTGAGAGTAATAGTTTCCCATCCTTTCTCAGGGTACAATTTTTACCTTTTTACTCTAGGGCAATCAGATACAGTAAAAAAAAAATCTGACTTTCCACTTTTCCTGATTGGGAGTTGAGAGTCTTTATGAGAAATGATTTTCCTCCTGTGTGGAGGAGCAGCTTACCTGAGCTCTAGTTGGTCCCTGATAACTGCTACCTAAGTACCTGTAACAAAAGGCATGTTCTCAAGACCTATATGTCCTTGGCCTCACAAGATATGATTGGAACCTCTACTCTGGTCTGATTTCTCCAGCTTTTGCCCTGTTTCCTCTCTCTGGTGAGCCCCTTCTTGCTAAGAAATTCGTTGATGTTATGCCTGACTTTCTATCTCAGTTTCTCTTAAAGATGATCTTTTAATTCAATCTCAGGTCTTAGGTGCTGCCTTAACTTTGAACTGGAGTATAAAACCATGCAAATATACCCTGTCACCCTGCACCATCAGATTCTGCAGAGGACAGCCCTAAAACTGTAACTAGCTTTAGTTCCTATTATCTATTTTTAGTTGAAATACAGTAGGTCAACAGCATGGAATGTTAGTTCCAGCCATACAACATAGTGATTTGATATTTCTATGCATGACAAAGTGATCACATCGATAAGTCTGCTACCATCTGGCACCATATAAATTTATTCCAATATTATTGACGATATCCCCATGCTGTATATTTCATCCCAATGGCTCATTTATTGTCTAACTGGAAAATGTATACCTCTTAATCTCCTTCAAATTAATATTTTATTTTCTTCAGATAAATAGTCAGAAGTGGAATTGCTGGACTGTATGGAAGTTCTTCTTTTTTAAAGTTTATTTACAGTGTTGTGTTGGTTTCTGCTAAATATCCATATGAATCAACCATAGGTATACATATGTTCCCTCTCTCCCACCCCTCTCTCATCCCACACCTCTTGGTTGTTACAGAGCCCCAGCTTGAGTTCCCTGAGTCACACAGCAAATTCCCATTGGCTGTCTATTTTACATAGACACGTGTATGTTTACACATTACTCTCTCCATACATCCCTCCCTCCCCTCCATGTCCATAGTCTCTTCTCTATGTCTGTGTCTCCATTGCTTCCCCACAAATAACTTCATCAGTACCATCTTTCTAGATTCCATATATATACGTTAGTATACAATGTTTGTTTTTTTTAGTTCTGACTTACTTCATTGTGTATAAAAGGCTCTAGGTTCATCTACCTCATTACAACTGGTTCAAATGTGTCTTTTTATGACTAATATTCCATTGTATATATGTACCACAACTTATTTATCCATTCATCTGTAGATGGACATCTAGGTTGCTTCCATGTTCTAGCTATTGTTAAGTAGTGTTGCAAGGAACAATGGGATACATGTGTCTTTTTCAATTTTTGTTTCCTCAGGGTATATGCCTAGGAGTGGGATTGTTGAGTCATATGGTGGTTTTATTCCTAGTTTTTAAAGGAATCTCTGCACTGTCTTCCATAGTGGCTGTATCAATTTACATTCCCATTCACACCCTCTCTAGTTTTTATTGTTTGTAGACTTTTTGATAATGGCCATTCTGACTGGTGTGAGGTGATATCTCATTGTCATTTTGATTTGCATTTCTCTAATAATGAGCTATACTGAGCAGCTTAACTCTTATCACTATTTTCAACATAGTTCTGAAAGTCCTGGCTATGGCAATCAGAGAGAAAAAGAAATAAAAGGAATCCAGATTGGAAAAGAAGAAAAACTCTCGCTGTTTGCAAATGACATGACACTATACATAGAAAACCCTAAAGATACTATCAGAAAATTGCTAGAGCTAACAAGTGAATTTAGTAAAGTCACAGTATACAAATCAATACACAGAAATAACTTGCATTCCTATATGCTAACAATGAAAAATCAGAAATAGAAATTAAAGAATCAATCCCATGCACCATTACAACAAAAAAAGAATAAAATATCTAGGAATAAACCTCCCTGAGGGACAAAAAGAGCTGTATATAGAAAACTGTAAGACATTGATGAAAGAAATCAAAGACGACATAAAGAAATGGAGAGATATTCCATGCTCCTGGGCTGGAGGAATCAATATTGTGAAAATGACTAACTACCAAATGCAATCTACAGATTCATTGTGATCCCTATCAAATTACCAATGGCATTTTTCACAGAACTAGAACAAAGAATTTCACAATTCATATGGAAACAAAAGACTCCAAATAGCCAAAGTAATAATGAGAAAGAAGAATGGACCTGGAGGGATCAATTTTCCTGACTTTACACTTTAAACTACAGTCATCAAGAGAGTATGATACTGGCATAAAAACAGAAATATAGGTGAATGGAATAAGATAGAAAGTCCAGAGGTAAACCCACATACCTCTGCATACCTTATTTTTGACAAAAGAGGCAAGAATATACCATAAGGCAATAAATAATTTGGGAAAATATACAATAAGTAATTTGGGAAAATCAAACAGCTACAAGTAAAATAATGAAATTAGAACACTTCCTAATGCAAAGATAAACTGAAAATGGATTTAAAACCAAAATGTAAGGCCAGAAATTGTGAAACTCTTAGAGGAAAACAGGTAGAACACTCAATGACATAAATCACAGCAAGATCCTTTATGACCCACCTCCTAGACTAGTGGAAATAAAAACAAAAATTAAAAAGTGGGGCTTAATTAAACTTAAAAGTATTCACACAGCAAAGCAAACTACGTATGAGGTGAGAAGACAACCCTTAGAATGGGAGAAATAATAACAAATGAAACAACTGACAAAGGATTAATTTCCAAAATATATAGGCAGCCCACACAAGTCAACATCAGAAAAACAAGCAACACAATCAAAAAGTGGGAAAAAGATCTAAACAGATATTTCTCCAAAGAAGACATAAAGATTGATAATAAACACATGAAAAAAATCCTTTTAATTTTTAAAGAAAACTGTATACTGTTTCCACAGTGACTATACTAATTCACATTACCATCAACAGAGAGAGAGGGTTTCCTTTGGTTCACATCTTTACCAATACTTGTTCTTTGCTGTCTTTTTTTGATAATAACCATTCTGACAGGTATGTTGTGGTAGCTCAGTATGTTTGCTTTTGACATGCATTTCCCTGCTGATTAGCGACGTTGAGCATCTTTTCATGTGCCTGTTGGCCATCTTTATGTCTTTGGAAAAATGTCTATTTAGGTCCTCTGTTCATTGCTTAATTAGAAATATTTTTTAACCAGTTTATACTTTTACTCAATTTCATATTGATGTACTAAAAAATATATTTGGCTTCTTATGTGAGGGGAGTATAAATTAGTTTTATTTTGAGGGAATGGTCTAAAATACTTAAGCATGACTATGTATTTACATTCTCTTTTAATTTTTCTTATTAATTTTTCATTGAAGTATACTTGATTTACAGCATCATATTATTTTAGGTATTTAGCATAGTGATTCACTATTTTTGCAAATTATATTCAATTATACAGTATTACAAGATAAAGGTTGTAATTCCATTGGTATACAGTATATCTTTGCTGCTTATCTATTTTATACACAATAGTGTATATCTGTTCATCTCATATTGCTAGTTTGTCCTCTGTTCACCTATCTTCTTTGGTAACCCAAGTTTGTTTTCTGTATCTGTGAGTCTGCTTGTATTTTTCATATGCATTCACTTGTATTGGATTCCATGTATAAGTGATATCATGGACTACTTTCCGTTTGACATTTCGTTAAGCATAATATTCTCTAGATCCATTCATGCTAATGCAAAAGGCAGAATTTCATTCTTTTTTTTTATGGCTGACTAATAACTCATTTAAAATATATACCACATCTTCATCCATCCATCTGTAGGTAGGCATTTGTGTTGTTTCCGTGTCTTGACTACTGTAAATAGTGCTGCTGTGAACATTGGGATGCATGTATCTCTTTGAGCTCTTGGAATGGAAGAATTAATATTGCTAAAATGGCCATACTAGCCAAAGCAATCTATAGATTTTTAAAAATTCCTACCAAATCACCTATGATGTTTTTCACAGAATTATAGCAAATAATCCTAAAATATATATGGAACCAAAAAAGATCCAGAATTGCCAAATCAATCCTGAGGATAAAGAACGAAGTTGGAAGCATAACCCTTCCAGATTTCAGATAGTACTACAAGCTACAGAAATCAGAATAGCATAATGTTGGCACAAAAACAGATATATGGATCAGTGGAACACAATAGAGCATCCAGAAATAAACCCTCAAACCAATGGTCAAGTAAATTGTAACAAAGGAGGCAAGAATAAGTAATGGAGAAAAGATAGTCTACAGCAAGTTGTGCTGGGAAAGCTGGAATCTTCATGCAGATCAGTGAAGTTAAGAACATTCCTTCACATCATACATGAAGATAATTCAAAATGGCTTAAAGACTTAAATGTAAGATATAATGCTATAAAACTCCTAAAAGGGAACATAGGCAAAACATTCTCTAACATAAATCATAAATCATAGCAATGTTTCTTACATTCTCAAGTCAGTCTCCTAAGGCAAAATAAATAAAAGTAAAAATAAACAATTGTGACCTAATCAAATTTAAATGTTTTTGCATAGCAAAAGAATAAACAAAATGAAAAGACAGCCTACAGAATAGGAGAAAATATTTACAAATGATGAAACTGGCAAGGGGTTAACATCTAAAATATAAACAGCTTATACAGCTCAAGATAAGAAAGCCAAATACCCCAATTCAAAAATGGCCAGAAGACCTAAATAGACATTTTGCCAAAGAAGATATACAAATGGCCAATAAGCATATGAAAAGATGCTCAATATCATTTATTAGAGAAATTCAAATCAAAACTACATTGAGGTATCACCTCATACAATCAGAATCAGTTCAGTTCAGTCACTCAGTCATGTCCGACTCTCTGCGACCCCATGGACTGCAGCATGCCAGGCTTCCCTGTCCATCACCAGTTCCTGGAAGTTGCTCAAACTCATGTCCATTGAGTCGGCAATGCCATCCAACCATCTCATTGTCTGTTGTCCCCTTCTCCTGCCTTCAATCATTCCCAGCATCAGGGTCTTTCAAATGAATCAGTCCTTCACATCAGGGGGCAAAAATATTGGAGTTTCAGCTTCAGTTTCAGTTCTTCCAATGCACACTCAGGACCGATTTCCTTCAGTTATTTGCCATGAAGTGATGGGACCAGATGCCATGATCTTAGTTTTCTGAATGTTGAGTTTTAAACCAACTTTTTCACTCTCTTTCACTTTCATGAAGAGGCTCTTTATTTCTTTTTTGTTTTCTGCCATAAGTGTGATGTCATCTGCATATCTGAGGTTATTGATATTTCTCCCTGGAATCTTGATTCCAGCTTGTGCTTCATCCAGTCTAGCATTTCTCATGATGTACTCTGCATATAAGTTATCTAAGCAGGGTGACAATGTACAGCCTTGTCATACCTCTTTCCTGATTTGGAACCAGACTCAGATGGTAAATTGTCTGCCTGCAATGCAGGAGAGCCTGGTTCGATCCTCTGGAGGTCGGGAATATCCTCTGGAGAAGGAAATGGCAACCCACTCCAGTATTCTCGCCTGGAAAATCTCATGGATGGAGCATGGTAGGCTACAGTCCATAGGGTCGCAAAGAGTTGGACATGACTGAGCGACTTCACTTCACTTCACTTCTGCTGTTCCATGTCCAGTTCTAATTGTTGCTGCTTGATCTGCATACAGATTTCTCAGGAGGCAGGTCAGGTGGTCTGGTATTCCCATCTTTTTCAGAATTTTCCACAGTTTGTTGTGATCCACACAGTCAAAGGCTTTGGCATAGTGAATAAGGCAGAAGTAGATATTTCTCTGGAACTCTCTTGCTTTTTTAATGATCCAACAGATGTTGGCAATTTGATCTCTGGTTCCTCTGCCTTTTCTAAATCCAGCTGGAACATCTGGAAGTTCACGTTTCATGTACTGTTGAAGCCTTGCTTGGAGAACTTTGAGCATTACTTTACTAGTGTGTGAGATGAGTGCAATTGTGCAGTAGTTTGAGCATCTTTTGGTATTGCCTTTCTTTGGGATTGGAATGAAAACTGATCTTTTCCAATCCTGTGGCCACTGTTAAACTTTCCAAATTCGCTGGCATATTGAGTGTAGCACTTTCACAGCATCATCTTTCAGGATTTGAAATAGCTCAACTGGATTTCCATCACCTCTACTAGCTTCGTTCTTAGGGATGCTTCCTAAGGCCCACTTGACTTCACATTCCAAGATGTCTGACTCTAGATGAGGGATCACCTTCATGATTATCTGAGTCATGAAAATCTTTGTTTAGTTCTTCTGTGTATTCTTGTCATCTCTTCTTTTGTCTACTGCTTCTGTTAAGTCCATACCATTTCTCTACTTTGTTGAGCCCATCTTTGCATGAAATGTTCCTTTGATATCTCTAATTTTTTTGAAGAGATCTCTAGTCTTTCTCATTCTATTGTTTTCCTCTATTTCTTTGCACTGATCACTGAGGAAAGCTTTCTTATCTCTCCTTGCTGTGCTTTGGAACTCTGCAATCAAATGGGTATATCTTTCCTTTTCTCTTAAAAGAAATAAATTTATTTATTTTAATTGGAGGCTAATTACTTTACAACATTGTGGTGGTTTTGCCATACATTGACATGGATCCACCAGGGGTGTACATGTGTTCCCCATCCTGAATCCCCACCACCACCTCCCTCCTCATCCCATCTGTCTGGGTCATCCCAGTGCACTAGCCCTGAGAACCCTGTCTCATGCATTGAACCTGGACTGGTGATCCTTTTCACTTATGATAATATACATGTTTCAGTGCCATGTATATTATCATATGGCACTGAAACATGTATACTTCCTTTTCTCCTTTGCCTTTCGCCTCTCTTCTTTTCATAGCTATTTGTAAGGCCTCCTCAGCCATTTTGCCTTTTTGCATTTCTTTTTCTTGGGGTTGGTCTTGATCCCTGCCTCCTGTACAATATCACAAACCTTTGTCCATATTTTTTTCAGGCACTCTGTGTAACAGATCTAATCCCTTGAATCTATTTGTCACTTCCACTGTATAATCCTGAGGGATTTGATTTAGGTCATACTTGAATGGTGTAGTGGTTTTTCCTAGTTTCTTCATGATCTGAGCTATAGTCAGCTCCCAGTCTTGGTTTGCTGACTCTAGAGAGCTTCTCTATCTTTGGCTTTAAAGAAATGTAATCAATCTGATTTCAGTGTTGACCATCTGGTAATGTCCATGTGTAGAGTCTTCTCTTGTGTTGTTGGAAAAGGATGTATAGTCCATGGAATTCTCCAGGTCAGAATACTGTAGTGGGTAGCCTTTCCCTTCTCCAGGGGATCCTCCCAACCCAGGGATTTAACCCAGGTCTCCCACACTGCAGGCAGTTTCTTTACCAGCTGAGCCACAAAAGAAACCATAAAATCAGAATGGACATTACCTAAAAGTGTGATTTTCCATTTCCTGTAGAGTTGGACATGACTGAATTTACTAACGCTTTATACAATATATGTGCAATTGTTAATATATATGAATATGAACAACAGTAGAAAAATATATATGTTTTACTTTTGCTGCCTTTAGTATTCTTTAACTTTGTCATTTTAATTATGACAAATTATTTGATTATGTCTCAGGGTTGGTCTCTTTGGATTCATCTTGTTTGGGACCACCTGTGCTTTCTGTTCCTGGAAATCAGTTTCCTTCTGTAGACTTGGAAAATTTTCAGCCATATTTTCTCCAAATACATTTAGACCCCCTTCTCTCTCTCTTCTCCTTCTGAAACCCCTATAATGCAAATGTTGACATATTTAATGATATCTCGGAGATATGGTATGTTACATTCATTATATCCCCCTTTTTCTTTCTATCTGCTCTTCTGACTCGGTGATTTTCATTATCTTATTTTCCAGATCAATTTTGTGGTCTTCTGTGTCATTTAGTCTGCTATTCATTGTTTCTAGAGTGATTTTTTAAAAATTTCAGGTATTGAATTGCTTATTTTTGATTGGTTATTTCTTATATTTTCCTGTTTCTTACTGAAGAGATCTATGCTTAGATAAATTCTCTTTGCTAATTCAGTTGGCATTTTATTAACAAAGTATTGAATTCTTTATCTGGTAAATTGCTGTATTATTTATTTTTTCAGATTTTCTCTTGCTCTTTCCACTGATAGTAGATTCTCTGCCTTTTCCATTTACTTGACTTTCTGTTTCTGTATGACTTTTGGTAAAACAGTTACCTGCTGTGCCCTTAAAGGGGTTTTCTTATGTGGAGGTGTCCCTATGTGGACTGTACTTGCACATGGCATTTGGTGGGAGGCATGGATTTGATGTGAATGCCAGTCATGTCTTTTTTCAGGGTGGGTTGGCTTCTATTCGCTTAGTAGGGGATATAACTCATGAAGGAGGAGCTAGAGGCTATGCGAGGTATGAGGTAGCACTTCCTCTCCGCTCAGTGGCTATCTGTGCCCTGTCAAGACTGAGATCTATTAAGCTGCCAGAGTGGAAGCCTGGAGGGTTGGGCTTGAGCTGACTCTGAGCTTTACATCCTCCTCTGGGCTGTTCATTTTTTGATGTTCAGTTCAGTTCAGTCGCTCAGTCATGTCCTGCTCTTTGCAACCCCATGAACTGCAGCATGTCAGGCCTCCCTGTCCATCACCAACTCCTGGGGTTCACCCAGACTCATGTCCATCGAGTCAGTGATGCCATCCAGCCATCTCATCCTCTGTCATCCCCTTC
>SJYA01006013.1:0-30728 GCA_006410615.1 Neotragus moschatus | reverse complement strand
AAATTGGGTGCCTCAGCCTAAGTCAGTGGCAGGAGGAAGCTAGACCTCAGGGCTCCTGATTCTACTTCAGCCCTCTTGTAAGAACACCTAAGGGAAGAAAGGAGGAAGAGAAAGAAGGAAAGTAGAAGAGGAGTGGGGAGGAAACTCGATTACGGCGGTCTCATGGGAACTGAAGCAAACACAGGTCTCCACAGTGAAGGGCAACTCAAAGTTCTGTGCCTTGTTACATACTCATAAATCTGAGTTCAGGTGCCACGCTGAAAGGCAGAGTGAGAACCCAGTGTTTGCCTTTCTCAGCTGGAGGCTCAGCCTTTGGGAGGAAAGTTCCTACCCTAGCGATCTAAGATGCCACTGGGACCACAAAGACTTCTCCTTTCAGCTAACCAGTAGCTAGGAGCTGGGATCTGGAACGAAGCAGCCCAAAGTTTGGCTGAGCCCTTGCCCTTGCATAATCTCCCTATACCTTTTCCCGTTTCCTTTCTCGCAATAAAACTCCTGGCTTTTAGCTGGCCGTGGCTGGCTGGGATAAAGATTACATTCCCCAGCGCCTGGTGGCTAAGAGTTGCCTCTGTGACTACGTTCTGATCAGTGGCAGAGGCATCAGGTGCAGCCTCAAGAAGTCAATTACAGGCAGTGGTTCTCTAGCTGAATAGATTTTGCTTCCCCAGGGATACTGGGCAATGTCAGGGGACATTTTTTCTGTCACACCTGGGAATAAGGAAGTTACACTGGCATCTGGTGATAGATGCCAGGGATGCTGCTAAGCAGGACAGGCCCTATGACAATCTGACCCCAAATGCCAATAGTACCAAGACTGAGAAACCCTGCCTTAAGGGAGACAGTGTGCTCGTTTTGCTTCTCTCTCCAAATTACTGACTAGAGTGTGGATGTAAAGGCTGGAATCTAAGCTGCCATCTTTGTCCATGAGGTGGAAGCTACTTGCTGAGGATGATGAAGTAACAAGATTGAAGAAATCTGGATCCTTGATCATCCCGAAATTGCTGTACCAGCTAAGGATGCCTCACTTCCACACTTTGTTACTTAATACAGAATGAAGTTTTAACTCCGTTGTTTTGGGCTTTCCATCACTTCCAGCTGAACTTCACTGATAAACATTCCTTCCTCCTGCTCCGTTTCCCCTCAACTTCAGCATGCCTCTCTACACTCAACCCTTGTCCCTGTTCACCCCCTGTCTCGTACTCCTGTGTTGCTCCCAGCTTTCACCTCCAGATTGACTCCAGAACTATATTCACCCATCCTCTACCTTGCTCTACTTTGACTTTGGATACTGGCTCTAAGATCCACCTTTTTGCAGCTTGGAGTCTATCAAGTCCTGTTCCTTGCAGATTCCAGTCAATCCAGCCAGTGCTATGAGCAAGTGCCTATCATTTGGGTTCTAAACATTCCTCTGTAACCTAGTTTGCAACATGGTACCATGTTCTTCCAGACTGGGTGCTATCTCTAATGGCCAGTACAGTGTGGGTGCCGTCAGCAGAGTAGAGGCCTGGCCAATGGGAATGGTCCCCTCCCGTGAGGCACTACCCTTTGGTATAGTGGTCATATACCCATAGTCATATTACACCTGAAGAATTCATCCGTTATTCATCTGTGCATCCATACATCAGTTCATTCCACACTTGCATGAGTTGTGTTTAAGGCTGTAGCACAGAATTTGCTATGATGATACCCTGGAGATCTTTCTATTTATCGTTATTGTTTACCACAGGCTGAAAAATGCCAAGTCATTGGCCACCAAGGAGGATCAGCCAAAGAAGTAGACGAAAGGACTGGCCCCTCTCCGTTTCTTGATGCTTCCCCATTGCTAGTGTTGAAGAACTTGGTAATAACTAGCCCTTTCCTTTCAAATGGGAATTCGTTTGTATAATGGTGGGGTCATATTTATGCAATCATATTGTCGGCGATCCAAAAGTAAACCCTCTGTATTCAAGGGCAGATATTCCAGGACAAGGAGGGAAATTTCAGCCAGCATATTTGATAGTGCTTGAGCCTGACATCTTGAAACTATAACAAAATGCATAGAGTGGATTCTTTCAAGGGGAAAGTATGCAAGGACCAGAGAATAGTAAAACAAGGAGCATCCCAGTCAATCTCCATGTTCGTCAGATGAACTGGGATAAATTCTGAGTCTAGCACCAAATTTCTGAGTCATAANTGAGCCTGACATCTTGAAGCTATAGCAAAATGCATAGAGTGGATTCTTTCAAGGGGAAAGTATGCAAGGACCAGAGAATAGTAAAACAAGGAGCATCCCAGTCAATCTCCATGTTCGTCAGATGAACTGGGATAAATTCTGAGTCTAGCACCAAATTTCTGAGTCATAACTCTCTGGATCCTTGATCAGATGTGAGGCCTGATGTGAGGAGAGAAGCTTCCGACTTAGTCAAAGTAATTTGGAGTGAGAACAGAACTGAATCACCTCAAGAATCTTCCTTCTCAGAATATTTGGTGCTTGGAGTAGAGGAGGGAAACTGGCCGCCATATTAAGAGGAGGAAGAAACTGATATTAAAGATATGGCGAGGGGCTTCCCTGGTGGCTCACCCCTCGCCTCCCACGCTGTATTGAAGCTGATCCACTTAACCAATAGAATGCGGAAGTGATGGTGTGGGACTTCTGTGGCGAGGTCATAAAGGCACGTAGCTTCCTCCTCTCCCTTAGATCATTCGGTCTGGGGGAGGCAGCCCTGCTGAGAGGGCTGAGGCAAGGAACTAAGCCCTCCTGCCAACAGCCCTGTGAGTGAGTGGAGTCATCTTGGGAGCAGACCCTCCCGCCCCAGTCAAACCTTCAGGTACTCACAGCCCCAAACAACCTCGAAGGAAACCCTCAGTGTAAACCACTCAGCTAAGTGGCTCCCTGACCCACAGAAACTGAGATAATTTTATTGTTTTGAGTTGCTAAGGTCTGAGATAAGTGGTTAATGCAGCCCTAGATAACGGCCGAGCTTCCCTGGTAGCTCAGGGGTAAAGAATTTGCCTGCCAATGGAGGAGACTCGGGTTCAATCTGAGACTCAAAGATGCCCCTAGAGGAGGAAATGGCAGCCCACTTCATTATTCCTGTCTGGGGAATCCCATGAGGATTTAGGAGCCTGGAGGGCTATAATCCATGGGGTTGCAACACAATTTAGCGACTAAAGGCAACAAAGATAACTATTACTCCCCTTACTCTTAGTGTATGTCAGCAGCTCAGTTAATCTGCACGACTGTGAAATAGAAATAACTTTCTTAAAAAAAAAAAAAAGCAAAAAAAAGAAATAACTTTCTCTACTTCAGAGGTGTGAAAATGGGTTCAGAAAGTCTAAGTAATTTCTCAAGGTCATACACCTGCCCTCAAATCCTTCTAAACCATGCTGCCCCACACAGTCATGCCTCTCTGAGACTTTCTCCTCCTCCTCTGATTGACTTACAGAGATGAGCCTAGTTGTTCTGACAGTGGTCTCAGGTTTAAGGCTGAAATTATATGATTGTTATGTATGATTGTTTTCAAACTACCACTGCCTGCAAAAATCGTATTTCTTACAGACCTTGTGAAGCAGCTTCAAGGACTTGGCAGAGATGAGGTGAAGCAAACAGCATTCTAAAGTAATGGCAAAGAACTAAAAAAATGGACAGTGTTTCTAGTTGAAATCAGAAAGCTGATGACAAATAAGACCTCTGCTGGGACAAAGGATTGTTGGTATCATTTGTGGAGCTATGACACATATCTACCATGGGAAAATAGCTGAAGCCATCAAAGCGTGGATACTGCTGCCTGGAGGGTTTTATCAGTCACCTTGGCAGCCCAGGTGTGGTCATCACCTACCTGTGTCCTGAGTCTATCTCAGCAGGAAGAAGACAGCCAGGAGTGATTCTTCTGCTAGTTCTGGAATGGACTTGACCTAGGTTCTGTTGGACATAACTAGCNATCAAAGCGTGGATACTGCTGCCTGGAGGGTTTTATCAGTCACCTTGGCAGCCCAGGTGTGGTCATCACCTACCTGTGTCCTGAGTCTATCTCAGAAGGAAGAAGACAGCCAGGAGTGATTCTTCTGCTAGTTCTGGAATGGACTTGACCTAGGTTCTGTTGGACATAACTAGCCATTGAACTTTTCTTCCCCAGTTCCCCATGCAGTGGGAAGTAAAAGGGCGTAGTTTTTTCTGAGATCATTTTTCGAGTCAATAAATCAGATTGATTCAGAGCTTTTCAATGGAATTTTGAGATCTGCTTATTAAGGACTTAACGCTGATAACAGAAGCCAGGTGGATTAATAAGAGTTTGCTACCAAAGCCCTAAACCAGTGCTTCTCAAACTTTAATGCAGATGAATCACCTGGGACATCTATTGAAATAGATTTGGCTTCAGCAGGGCTGGGGTACAGCTCCCAGGTGAAGCTGATGCTCCTGGGCCGTGGTCAGCATTTCAGCAGGAAGAGTAGAAAGCAATCATTCTCAAACTTGGGTGCTTATGAGAATCACCTGGCAAGTTTAAAAAGCTATAGATGCCAGGGTCCTACGCCCAGAAAGTCTGCTTTCTCTCATGTGCATCCTGGGCGTTAGGACTCGAGTGTGTGGCAGGATTTGAGGACTGGTCTAACAAGCCCATTTCCAGCTGTTTGCTGGTTCCCTCCTGATCTTTTTCCTGGGAGAAGCAGCTACAGTTCAGGGTAACTGGTAGCTGGGGGCAGGTGCCTGATCCATCCTGCTGCTCTCTCTGTGGCTCCCCTTCTCGTCTGGGGACAGGGGCAATGACTGAGTCAAAAGAAGGATGGAGCACATTCACGTATTCAGAGAGAGCTCAGTGTGGTGCCTGGCACAAGGCATTATGACTTCATGACTACTCTCAATTGCTAAAGAAGATTCAGTTCAGTTCAGTTCAGTTCAGTCGCTCAGTCGTGTCCGACTCTTTGCAACCCCATGAATCGCAACACTCCAGGCCTCCCTGTCCATCACCATCTCCCGAAGTTCACTCAGACTCATGTCCATCGAGTCCATGATGCTAGTTATCCTTTGTGGGCCAGGAGTGGAGAAATGCCTTTGTCTAATAACTTGGAAGAAAGAGAAGTGGATCTGAAGGGGATGGGATTCAAGACCACTCCCACAAGCTGTGAGACNCCATCACCATCTCCCGAAGTTCACTCAGACTCATGTCCATCGAGTCCATGATGCTAGTTATCCTTTGTGGGCCAGGAGTGGAGAAATGCCTTTGTCTAATAACTTGGAAGAAAGAGAAGTGGATCTGAAGGGGATGGGATTCAAGACCACTCCCACAAGCTGTGAGACTGAAGGCAGAATTAGGACACTGAAGATCAAGTTCTGCTCCCAAGATCATTCAGGCAACATTTCCACTTTCCTGGTGCTAAGTAAGCCTTGGGGAGAACTGCCTAAATCAGAAAGCAAGGATGTTTAACTTTCTAGAGCTTCTGGTTTAAAAAGAAGACAAGCTAAGGAATTCCGTGGTGGTCCACTGGTCAAGGCTTCAAGCTTTCACTGCTGTGGGCCCAGATTTGATCTCTGGTTGGGCAACGAACATCCCACAAGCTGTGTGACATGGGTGATCTAGCGACAAGAAAGTGTGGTTCCTACCCCTCAAGATGCTGATAGTCTCAGAGAGGATATAGAATTAGACAGAAAACTATACGACTCCCACCTCCAACCTAGAAGAGGAGCCGTCCCCACTAGCAGACTTGGCTGAAGAAGAAAGTCTGGGACAGTTTGTGGAGGAGGTGACACGGGCTCATCAATTTCAGGCCCTGTAGCCTTGCCTTCAAAGGGCTTCAGGATCTTTGTCTCCTGACAAGTCAAACTTCCCGTGTCCATCCATGCTCTCCTGTCTGACTTTGCTCAAGATTGCAGAGTACACGGGAGCAAGGAAAGCACTTATGTTTCTCACCACAGTGTCCCTGGAGACCAGCGGAGTGCCCTGGCATGTAGCTGTGCTCAGTGCTTAAGTGAATAAGTGTGGCTTTTGCCAGCTCAAAGCCTGAGCAGCGTTGAAGACCCAGGTCAGGCTTGGCCTTTGTCTAGCTATCCCGAGAGCAGGGAGTGACTACCACCTACAGGAAGGTCCTACATTCTTCCTGAGCTCTTCCAGGCTTGGAAGCCTGATTGGCAGCCACGAGGTCTGGAATCACACTCATGGTGCTGCCTGCCTCAGACACGGTATACCTGCTCCTGCCTTAGTTTCCCTTTGTGACTAGACTCCTTCTCTGAACACCAGGCTACTGGTCCGAGACTATCAACCAGTTCTTCCCAAAACCTTCCCTTTGGGGGCTGGCCATGTTCCATTTATCCTTAGCTGTGATCCTTGTCCTCCTGTGAATGGGCTGATGGCACAGATCCATGGAACTGGCCAGAACCTGACTTGGTCACCAGTGCCTTGAACCTTGGTGACCTTTTCCACCAGCACCTGCTGCAGCCAAGGCCAAGTTAGCTGGACCCATTCAGACACTGGACTGCTCAGCCGCTGCCATTTCCCCAGCCCTGACCTATCTTTTTCCTCTGTCCTCCCTAGTCTGTTTGCTAACCCTTGCCTGGAGTTCCTTGCAGGCCAGTCGGCCCTAGGTTAGGTAGCCCTTTCCAAATGCAGCTTCCTCCCTGCTTTGCCCTTTCAGGATGTAATCTCAGTCTCGCTCTCCAGACCACTGCACCTGTCTCACTCCGACACTGCTTTACCTTGCATCACAATGGTGTACCTTTCATCATATCTTCTAGGCAGTAAGCCAGGCACACGTCTTTTTCCTTTGTATGTCAATCAGACACTCAACCATTGCTTGATGAAAAGATGAAGTCATAAGACCACATTAAGCACAAATCAAATGGGATGTAATTTTCCCTGACCCTTGGGCTCCATTTCATTCAGCCTGTGTATCACCTCCTAAATTAACCATTCTAAAACAGCCATTCTCATGCCAAAAGAAACGACCTACTGCGTGAAATCCACGTTCCTCATCCGGAACCAAGCTTGCCTCCAGCCCCCTTGCCACATCTGGGCTCTATCCTACTTGCCCAGCATCCTGACACTGCAAACCCTCACCTCAGCTGTACATTCATAAGGACTCTTTTGTGTCTCTTTTCTACATTAATATCTAAATTTGTTCATCCTGGAACTTTTTCTTCTTCTCCTATTCCACCTTGCCACCTCGTGTATTAAATAGCTTGCTTAATGGTGAGCACTAAGCTTATTAGGATGAAAAAAGCAATCCTTTAAATGTTGTGAGCAGATTTTGTCTCATAAATCCTTCAGGGATACATTGTTTTTCTCTTGCTTTGGGAAACCATGTGGTTGCACTCAGGAAGATAAGAATCCACACAAGGTTCTTGGGGGAGAATAATGAGGAAACCACGGAGCTGAAAGTAGATGTTTTAGTTGGAGAAGCTGAGTGTTCTGTTTGGTACATCATGTAAATATGATGTCAACAGCTGAGTAGGAGTCCAGTAGGGAGGTTGAGAATGTTTCTTGAGTTGCAACAAATTTAGCTGACCCTGTATCTGAGGTGGTTTGTTCCTGCAGAATGTATGAGATTTCTTTATTGAGAGCTGCTTGCTAATAATAACAGCAAACAGTTGCTACACACTTACTATGTGCCAGGACTCAAATTGCAGAAAACCCTTACAAGGATTAACTCCCATAATACTCACAACAACTTTAGGATTTTTCAGAGGTGGAGGAGAAGGCACAGAAAAGTTAAAGCTGATGTCTTACAAATTAGAGGCACAACCAAGATGTGAACACCAGGAGTCTGACTTCACAGCCTATGTTCCTAACCACCACTCTCGGAGTGTTTGATTTTTTAAAAACTCTCTTCCTTTACTTTTTTTCTTTTAAAAAGATAATTAGTATAGAGTACATGCTTTTCATTTGGGAATGCAAACTCAAAAACAGTTTACTGGTAGGGATACCCAATCACATTTTGCCACTTTTTCATATGCCATCTTCCATTAGTTTGCTCCTTGTTTCATAGTCACAGGTATTTCTCCCAAGGAATCTGAAGTGTCCTTAAAGGTCGGGATTGTGTCTTAAACTTCTATTCTAGCTGCCACAGTAGGCCCAAATGTATCCTCCCTAAATACTCCTTGAATTGAATTATACTGGTACTCCAATGACCTTCTCCCTCTGGAGCAAAGCAAAGCTAGTGAAAATAAACAGAAATACAGTGGATTTCTAGAGATTCTGGGGAAGGCTGAAGCTGCTTCTAAGCACTGCAAATAGAACTCAGTAACTTTAAAATAATCCTTCTATACAAACATGAGAAGTGTTATTGCAGACTCCCAAAGGGGTATAATGATCTGAACTTAAAAATAAGACACCAAGATGAAGTAGGGTTTTGCTGCCCAGGGAACTCAAATTGCAGCTGGGTGATCAGCCGGCTCACAGGTGGTTATATAGTCCATGCTTTGGCTCCCTCTGTCGGCAGAAAAGAAGAGCTTTGTCTGTTTTTACCTGTAGGAACTCTTGGTGCCAGTGGTGTGATGGCTGTTAACTGCAAGCACTGTTGCCTGAGATTCAGCTCTTAGATTTAGGAAAGGGGATGAGACCACCTACTGGATCTTTCTCATTAGATGGAAACTAAATACAGATGTTCATTCCTTTTATATGCTAACATTGCTGCCTCTAAAACCAGACTCACTACAAACCGCTTATTGTCAGAGAACATACACAGCACTTGTTCTGCCATGGCTTTTGCAGGCATCTAATTGTAAGGTGTAAAAAAGTACACCTTGATTGCTCACAGAGTTGGTCACACAAACCCTGGTTTTCCCACACTGTCTGGTAACCTTGTATCTTGGTAATGTTTTCCATGACAAAGACAAGGGGTTTTGATCTCAACTACTAAAGCAATCAAATATCTAAAAATTATTTGCTTGATTTATTAAGTGGAATTAAGGACAAACACATCTTTCCTTAACATGTGATTTCCTTTTCTATTCCCCCTTCCCAGATCTTTCACATATAAGTCTGAACTGTTAATATTTCAATGATTCATCATTTGTGATTTGGCTCCAATACTCCCAGAATGCCTCTGTATGGTATTCCAAGGAAACATTCAGTCAGTTCAGTTCAGTNAGGCCTGGCGTGCTGTGATTCATGGGGTCACAAAGAGTCGGACACGACTGAGCGATGAAGTGAACAGAACTGAGCTGATAATCTGTCTTTTGTCACTTTAATTCACAGGCCTCAGATACTGAACCTAAGAGGGTAGAGGGAAATTTTTTTTCTTCCTTTCAATAGTGTTAGATGAGCTCTGGCTGTATGAACAAGCAGAGTTATGGCTCTTGCTTCTTTGATAAAGAGATGGGGGCTTGCCAGCTCTGGTCTCTTGCTTGAAACCATTAATTTGAGATGTCAGTTTGCATTGCATTAAATTTCTGTGCTATGCTACATGGACTCTTTTGCCAGAACTTTCCGGCATTTCACTGTTTGGTTCTCTTCTTTGCCTAACAGGAACATATGGTTATTTAAATCTAAATTAGTTGAAATTGGCTAGTGGCTATCCTATTGGACAGTCCAGATATTAAACACCTCCATCACTGCAGGAAGTGCTATTGGCTAGCACTGCCTTAGTTTGTTGCTAAAGGACTTGAACTATGAGTAGACATAACAGTGTCACCTCTCAGCCTTGTGTTCCGTTGGCTATATTGCTTTCTTGACATCTAAATGAAATTTACAGTCAAATAGGCTCAGCTAATGGAGCAATAGTCCACATTTAATTGTCATATGCTTTTGAAAGATAATCAAAATGGTGAAGTGTTAACTACCTGTATAAAGCACTAAGGAACAGGAGCTACTTGGCTTAGCTATGAAGAAGGAGGAGATGATGTTAGTACAGTGTTCAGAGGAAAGGGAAATCAGCTGTAGTGATGTCATGCCCGGGTTGAGTTGTCTGACCCTGGCTGGCCAGGTGAGTGTGCTTTTCCTCCCATGACATTCCTGACCTCCCCAGTGAAAGAGATTTCTGAGATGAAATAATAATAGTTGCTCAGTATATGAGTTTGATCTGTGAATTGTGTGGTTGATATAGTTGAAATTACTAATAGATGAGGCTAAATGTAGCAAAAATTAATATCTTTTGTTTTGTAGAGCTTTCTTAGAGAAAAGTCATAGTTGAGGTTAGAGAGGTTAAGTCTGTGGTATTTATATTTCCGCTAGCAAACTCTCAAGGAAAGATAAAGTCAGTTCAGTTCAGTTCAGTTCAGTCGCTCAGTCATGTCCTACTCTTTGCGACCCCATGGACTGCAGCACGCCAGGCCTCCCTGTCCATCAGCAACTACCGGAGTTTACCCAAACTCATGTCCATTGAGTCAGTGATGTCATCCAGCCATTTCATCCTCTGTCATCCCCTTCTCCTCCTGCCCCCAGTCCCTCCCAGCATCACAGTNTCAGTCGCTCAGTCATGTCCTACTCTTTGCGACCCCATGGACTGCAGCACGCCAGGCCTCCCTGTCCATCAGCAACTACCGGAGTTTACCCAAACTCATGTCCATTGAGTCAGTGATGTCATCCAGCCATTTCATCCTCTGTCATCCCCTTCTCCTCCTGCCCCCAGTCCCTCCCAGCATCACAGTCTTTTCCAATGAGTCAACTCTTTGCATGAGGTGGCCAAAGTATTGGAGTTTCAGCTTCAACATCTGGTAGTTAAATAATCCTAAGGGTTAGATTACATGAGCAGTCCAACCTGCTTTAAGTAAGCATTTTAGCAATTCTTGTTAAATGAATAATCTATTTTACATTTATAATGAATGTTCAGCCAATGACTTTTCACCCACCATGATGACTCTTGAAAAGTGATACCATTTTGATCAAATTATTCTTCTTTTTTCCTGCTAAAAAGACTTGTTCACCAAAAGATACATTAAATAATTCTACTATGAAGAGTGACATTTCAACATTATAGTATCTTTGTGACCCCGTGGACTGTACAGTCCATGGAATTCTCCAGGCCAGAAGACTGGAGTGGATAGCCTTTCCCTTCTCCAGGGGATCTTCCCAACCCAGGGATCGAATCTAGGCCTCCACACCGCAGGTGGATTCTTTACCAGCTGAGCCCCAAGGCAAGTCCATTAAAACTATAAAGAGTGACCTTTCAACATTATGGTATCAGGCAAAGACACATTCAGCAATTTACTTGACATAATTTCTGGGTAGAGGTTATCATACAAAACATATTTCAATTGCCTACCAATAATGGGTGAATCCAAAACATTTTGCGATCCCATGGACTGTAGCCTAACAGGCTCTTTCGTCCATGGGATTTTCCAGGCAAGAATGCTGGAGTGGGTTGCCTTTTCCTTCTCCAGGAGATCTTCCTGACCCAGGGATTAAACCCAGGTCTCCCTCATTGTAGGCAGACGCTTTACCATCTGAGCCAAAGGATATACATGATATCAAAGGATATATATGAAGACCTAAAGATAAGGTTAAATCTGAATATTTTTATACTAGATTTGAAGAAGGAAATGGCAACCCACTCCAGTATTCCTGCCAGGAGAATCTCATGGACAGAGGAATCTGGTGGGCTACAGTCCATGGGGTCACAAGGAGTTGGACGTGACTTAGCGACTACACACCCATACTAGGTTAGATAAAGAGTAGAAAGTTATGAAAAACGTGTTAGGACAAAGGGTAGGAGCTAAGGCTATAATCTGGGAAATTAGCAAGGCCCGTCCATTCACATTCCTCTCCAGGTCCTTCCACCTTTAGGGATAGTGGTGATTCTTTCCTCAGGGTTTGGGGGGACACCTCTCACATGAGGGTTATAAGACCTAGCTCTGGAGAGAAAAGAAGATCCGAGAGTCCTTTCTGCACCTGCCATTTCTCAGATTCTTTTAGTTTAAAACAACCTGCCAAGGCACTGATTTTGGGGGACTATGTTCTGAATTCCCCTGCGTGCATCTGTAAGGAGGGAGATGAAGATGTACTGTCTTCTCTGCATTTTCAGTCTGTTGTGCCCTCCCAACCATAGCCTATATTTTGCCCCAAAGGTGGTTTTTTTTTTTTTTTTTTTTTTGCATATGGTTTTTGCAGTTTAAGGGCAAAAAATAATCATCTGCCTCCAGATCTGAAAAATTGTTGAAGAAAATATTTTAGAAATAAGATAAAATGACAAGTACAATAACATTGCATTTTATATACAATTTGTATTTGTTTACCTTCAAGTTGCTGTTCATCACTAATATAAACTTGTTTTCATTCAACTTATATACTTTTCTAGCTGTGAAAATTGAGTATCTTGTGTGGAGATGAAACACATCACAACTTTCCCATTAAATTTAATGGGAACACATTTAAGGAAAGTTTAAAAGCTCATAACGGCAGGGTTTTCAAGCACTAATGAACATCACCAAGCAGGGGATAGGTGTACTTGAAAAGCAACACTTTGATTGGGACACATAATGACTACTAAGCCCTGTAGAAGATCCTGAAGTTTGAAGCGCCACACTGTAAATGAGAAGTCTGGACAGTTTTGTTATCATTTCTGCCTAATATTTATCTAGGTTGGGTTCTTTTGCCATAAAGCTGTCAAATTTTCCACTCTGCTTTTCTATCTGCCTCTTTGAATGGGCTCCACAAGAGCTAGCAGTATCACCAGCCTTTGCTAAATTAACATTATTCTCACTGCAATTCACTAGCATTTATGAAGTAATTCAGATGGTTGAGATTATATTTTTCCCCCACATTTAAAATTGTTTGCCACAGATCTTTGCTTTATGTTATTTATTCACAAAAAGTTTTGCTGCAAGCTATTTTCTTTCTCAATAAATCTTAATAAAGCACCAAAATACTTTTGATGAACCCTTAGCTATTCCTCATCTCATTGTTTTTTAACATCTTTTTTCTTGGAATTACATAGGGCAATTTAGATAGTATAAAACTATATGTAACTTTTCCCCAGGTGGTGCAGTGGTAAAAAGAATCCTGCCAATGCAGGAAACATAAGAGATGTGGGTTTGATCCTGGATTGGGAAGATCCCCTGGAGTAGGAAATGGCAGCCCCTCCAGTATTCTACCTGGAAATTCCATGGATAGAGGGAGCCTGGCGGGCTATAGTCCATAGAATTGCAAAGAGTGGGACAAGACTTAGCTACTGAACAAGAACAACATAGCTGGAGAAGGCAATGGCACCCACTCCAGTACTCTTGCCTGGAAAATCCCATAGATGGAGAAGCCTGGTAGGCTACAGTCCTTGGGGTCGCTTGGAGTCGGACACAACTGAGCAACTTCACTTTGACTTTTCACTTTCACGCATTGGTGGGCTGCTGTCTGTGGGGTCGCACAGAGTTGGACACGACTGAAGTGACTGAGTAACTATATATGTATATGTTTTTTCTTTCTAAAACGTTTGGGCCACATTTTTAATACTGCATTAAAAAATCCTGTTTAGTGCTTCTGATATATGTGAATATGTCTCAGTAAATCTGATTTCCTGAGCTAAGTTTTGAGGGCTAAATAACTTGATAAGCTTTTATTGTAGGTGAATATGAAATGTGCTGTGCTCCTTCATAAGTAACTCTTCTTATGTGCAATGGAAAAATCTTTTATTAGTCAGGACTAGTGGTCGTTTTACTGTGGTCATATATTTGTACTTCTAAATACTCTCAGGGAGAGGAAGACAAAGAGAATATCAAATTATCTCATTCAGTTACTTATTTGATGGAGGAAGAAAGTTAAATTTAATGGCTAATAAGATATACATGGCTTCCTGATCATAGATTGTTGAACAGCAATTTTTAGGTTTAAAATGTGAGACATTATTAATCTCATCATAAATGATTTTAATCAGTGTTTGTATCATTGGATAAAATAAACCTTTAATAAATATTAACATTGGTTTGTACAAAAATGTATTATTTGGGCTTCTCTGATAGCTCAGCTGGTAAAGAATCCACCTGCAATGCAGGGGACCCCAGTTTGATTCCTGGTTTGGGAAGATCCCCTGGAGAAGGGATAGACTACCCACTTTAGTATTCTTGGGCTTCTCTGGTGGCTCAGACAGTAAAAGAGTCTACCTGCAATGTGGGAGACCTGGGTTTGATTCCTGGATTGGGAAGATTCCCTGGAGAAGGGCACGGCAACCTACTCCAGCATTTTTGCATAGACAGAGGAACCTGGTAGGCTACAGTCCGTGGGGTCACAAAGAGTCAGACACAACTGAGCGGCTAAGCACAGCACAGCTCATGTATTATCTACTTTAATAAGCATTTTATTTATTGAATTTATATACATAATGATGTGAAAGACATTGATATTAAAAGTAAGTTGTGAATATCCTATATCATATCACCATAAATACAGTTGTTTAGGTACCAAACATGTGTCTTAGTTTCAATAAATTTACTTTTGATATTAATTTTTATTTATTAGCCTTTTAAAGTATAACAGCTTGGATTTTTAAGTATTTAGGCCATGCCTACATGAGCTAACTACTCACGCAAGAATGAAAAATACTTTGGTTTATATCTGGATCACTTTGGACCAAACACACTCATTAGCAGGGAAAAGTTTTTTTAACCTAAACTTTTTTCTCTCCCCTGTTTTTAGGGTTTACATTGGCTGAATTGTCTGTTTAGTTTCTACATTCATTCATTTATTATCATTATATAGTGTGTTCAGAAAACTATTAACTATCTGATTAATCCTGTGTAAAATCTCTAATATTTCTTAAATTTGTGAATTATAATTTTTCTGAATTAGCTCCTTTAAAAAATTCAAGTTCATTCATTAACAACTCTTAATAAATCATTATAATTAACTCTAGTATAATTCTATGCTAAGGAAAATATTTTATTTGGATAAAATATTTACTCAAATTTATATGTCATACATTAAATATTTACAATGAAGTCTGTGGGTTCTTAGTCACTCAGTCATCTCTGTTTGTGACTCTATGGACTATAGTCCACCAGGCTCCTCTGTCCATGAGAATTCTCCAGACAAGAATACTGGAGTGGGTTGCCATGCCCTCCTCCAGGGGATCTTCCCAACCCAGGGATCAGACCCAGGTCACCTGCATTGCAGGTGGATTCTTTACCATCTTAGCCACCGGGGAACCCCAAGAATATTGGAATGGGTAGCCTATCCTTTCTCCAGAGGATCTTCCTGACCCAGGAATAGAACCAGGGTCTACTGGATTGCAGGCAGATTCTTTACCAACTGGCTACCAGGGAAGCCCATAATGAAGTATAAAATATATTATTCAAACAAATAGAAAATTCACAGCTTATTGAATACTCGGTATAATCTGATATTTAAAAAATAGAATTATTTCATTTCCATTGCTGTTTCCTTAAAAACATTTGAATTACCATGATGCATCATAAAGATTTTACAGGATATGACTATCTTCTTTAAGGGTTAAAAAAATCAGGAGTCTATTGCCTGTCATTATAGAATAAAGTAAAAATGGGAGTGGGGATTTGACTTTGAGTTAAGATGGATTATGTGTTAGTCATTGTGCTTTAGAGAATGAACCTCAACAGCCCTTTGAGGTAATTATTGTCTCCATTTTACACAGGCGAAAACTGAAAGTTCAGTGTAGTTAACTAATTTGCTTAAAGTCACACAGTTAGTGAATGGTGGAATCAGCATTTGAACATGGTATATCTCATACCAACTTTTTATACTATAGGGGAGCAAAATCTGCCACCCTGAAGTGTCTCACCCTAAAGCACTGAGGACTAATTTAGGTTGATTATTTTTAAGACCACAAAGACTCAGGAAAAACATTTAACCTTCCCCCCAACTGCCTAAAAGAATGAAAATAGGGGACCTGTTTCTGAAAGGGCCTATCACCTTAGATAAGTGTAATATCAACTAGGTGTGGTAGGGGCTTTCGTGGTTGCTCAGCTGGTAAAGAATCCACCTGCCGATGCAGGAGATGCAGGAGAGAGACTCTGGCTCAATTCTTGCCTGGAAAATCCCATGGACAGAGGAGCCTGGTGGGCTATAGTCCTTGAGGTCACAAAGACTCAGACACTACCAAGTGCAGACGCACATGTGAGGTAGGATAGACCAGGGGAACCAGCAGTCTATTTTTAAAATTTCTCTCTGTGAGAAATTTCTCTTCATAGTGTCTGCATGTCCAGAAGACATTTGTTTACCAAACATTCACTTTTCCATCTCTGTGTGAATTACCTTCTTCCCTTTTGAAGTATCAGACTAACTATCCTCAATATCATCTTTTGTCTTTAGCTCAAGATGGTATTTAAGGTAAGAGTTTTGGTGAGTTACTCAAGGTGACTGAAGCCATGGAATGAAAAGATGCTTACTCCTTGGAAGAAAAGTTATGACTAACCTAGATAGCATATTGAAAAGCAGAGACATTACTTTGCCAACAAAGGTCCGTCTAGTCAAGGCTATGGTTTTTCCAGTGGTCATGTATGGATGTGAGCGTTGGACTGTGAAGAAAGCTGAGCACTGAAGAATTGATGCTTCTGAACTGTGGTGTTGGAGAAGACTCTTGAGAGTCCCTTGGACTGCAAGGAGATCCAATCAGTCCATTCTGAAGGAGATTGGCCCTGGGATTTCTTTGGAAGGAATAATGCTAAAGCTGAAACTCCAGTACTTTGGCCACCTCATGCGAAGTGTTGACTCACAGGAAAAGACTCTGATGCTGGGAGGGATTGGAGGCAGGAGGAGAAGGGGACTACCGAGGATGAGATGGCTGGATGGCATCACTGACTCGATGGGCGTGAGTCTGAGTGAACTCCGGGAGTTGGTGATGGACAGGGAGGCCTGGTGTGCTGTGATTCATGGGGTTGCAAAGAGTCAGACACAACTGAGCGACTGAACTGAACTGAACTGAAATCAGTTTTCCTGGGTGTCTGGTATGTATACATGATTTTAAACTTTTGTTTGATTTCTTCTTGTTCATCTATTTCTTGTCAATTAATTGTTAGACCAGCCAGAAGAATCTAGAACATAGAAGAAAAATCTTTCCTTCTTGACACCTTGTTACCTTCATTCCTTAATTATTGAAAAGGGATCTTTATATTAGCTTTTCACAATAGAGAATGTCATTTCAGTTTCACATAATGAAGAATTCACTTTTAAAGCACTGATCTAAGACTGCCTGGAGAGGCTAGCCTCAAGTTTCCAAAGTTACTTGTTTGATCTATCCAATTTCACCCTCTATGTTCTCTTACAGTCTTCAGTACAGCCCTGTGATTAGGCACTATTTCCCTTTTAGACCCTGGAGAAGGAAATGGCAACCCACTCCAGTATTCTTGCCTGGAGAATCCCATGGACTGAGAAGCCTGGTAGGCTACAGTCCACTGGGTCGCAAAGAGTCAGACACGATTGAATGACTTCACTTTTCACTTTCCCTTTTAGACACTAGGAGAGGGAGAGTGAAAAAAGGGGCTTGCCTAAGGTATTGTTCAGACAAACTAGAAGTTTAATTGATGTCTTTTGTCTTTACTACTGAAAGCGTTTGGTGTCATTTCAGGGGGCCTCCAAAGAGCCCTGGCACCACAGTCCTTTATGTCTCAACACGGAGAAGAATTCAGCGAAAGCAAAGTGGTAAACAAGAAGCGATTTATTAGAATAGGATGCATGTGAGGCTTAGAAGTGGATGAGAAATGCCAGCACTCGGAGAACTTAGTGGGCTCCAGTTTTATAATCGAGGCAGAAGGTGGGGGTGGGGGTGGGGAAGATCTTTATTTTTCTCAAGTAGCAGTCTCGTTTCTATCATCTGCTCCTCCTCCAGGTAGGGTATGGAAGTTTACTTGGCCCTGTATGGTCAGGCCAGGACTGTCATAGCACTTTGGAAAAATATTTTCAAGTTTCATTATACTTGAGGGTCTTTCATTTTGAAAAGTCACCTTTCCATACACGATTGTTTTTTGTGTGCACAGAATCTGTTTTGGGGGTTGTTAACTTATTGAACTCATTGAGCAGGATGTGGGTCTTTTGCCTCCTTTGTTTTAGTGTTTTGGGGCATGTCCAGCGCTCCTGTTGCATGGCTTTGTTGCTAAGCAAGCTTGCTTGGTTTTGTGTTAAGCAAAGCTGCTTTCTCAAGTAATCTCTAACTTGCAGGAGTTTCCCACATTTTTTCCTCTTACAATCCCCTAGTGGGATTAGCTATTTAATCACCTATTTGGACTCTTTTATTCTGTCTCTATCACTAGCAAAGGGTTTTTTCACCACACTTCAGTGAAGACATTTGGAGAATTAAACAGATCCTATGCCATGTAAAATCTGAACCAAAGTCTGGATGATTTAATGGAACTCATTTTGTTTATCTGTTGATTAATACGATACTACTACTACTAGAAATTAGGATTTACTGAGCTCATCAGAATACTGAATATCTTCTGTCCTTATTTCTCATTTAATCTTTACAACAATCTATGAATTTCCCTATGTTGGAAATGAAGAAAGTTAGTTATTTAGACAGTAGGAAACTTTATACAACTGGGAGAGCTGAGTTTTGAATAAAAAACTATGGCTCTAAAGTTCTTGCAAGTAATCATGAAACATCAGTCAGTTCAGTTCAGTCGCTTAGTCATGTCTGACTCTTTGTGACCCCATAGACTGCAGCACGCTGGCCTCCCTGTCCATCACCAACTCCCAGAGCTTGCTCAAACTCCTGTCCATCGAGTTGGTGATGCCATCCAACCATCTCATCCGCTGCCGTCCCCTTCTCCTCCTCCTTTCAATCTTTCCCAGCATCAGGGTCTTTTCCAGTGAGTCAGTTCTTCACATCAGATGGCTAGAGTTTTGGAGCTTCAGCTTCAGCATCAGTCTTTCCAGTGAATATTTAGGATTGATCTCCTTTAGGATGGACTGGTTGGATCTCCTTGCAGTTCAAGGGACTCTCAACAGTCTCCTCCAACACCAGAGTTCAAAAGCACCAATTCTTCGGTGCTCAGCTTTCTTTATAGTCCAACTCTCACATCCATACATGACCACTTGGAAAACCATAGCTTTGACTATTTGGACATTTGTACGTAGGCAGAGTAATGTGTCTGCTTTTTAATATGCTGTCTAGGTTGTTCTTAGCTTTTCTTCTCAGGAGCAAGCATCTTTTAATTTCATGGCTGCATTCAGCAATTGCAGTGATTTTGGAGCCCAAGAAAATAAAATCTCTCACTATTTCCATTGTTTCCCCATCTATTTACCATGACCTGATGAGACCAGATGCCATGATCTCAGTTTTTTGAATGTTGAATTTTAAGCCAGCTTTTTCACTCTCCTCTTTCACTTTCATCAAGAGGCTCTTTGATTCCTCTTCACTTGCTTCAATAAGGGTGGTATCATCTGCATTTTTGAGGTTATTGATATTTCTCCCAGCAATCTTGATTCCAGCTTGTGTTTCATCTAGCATTTGCAATGATGTACTCTGCATATAACTTAAATAAGCAGGGTGACAGTATGCAGCCTTGATGTATTCTTTTCCTGATTTGGAACCAGTCTGTTGTTCCATGTCCTGGTCTAGCTGTTGCTTCTTGATCTGCATACAGATTTCTCAGGAGGCGGGTAAAGTGGTCTGATATTCCCATCTCTTAAATAATTATTCAGTTTGTTCTGATCTACGCAGTCAAAGGCATTGGCGTAATCTATAAAGCAGAAATAGATGTTTTTCTGAAACAATACTCTGTTTTAAACCATGAAACATACTTTATCTTTATTTTTATTTTTTTATTTTTTTAATTTTAATTTTTTAGTTTGTTTTGCTTTACAATACTGTACTCATTTTGCCATACATTGACATAAATCAGCCATAAGTGTACCTGAGTTCCCAATCCGGATCCCCTCCTTTCCCCCTCCCTCCCCACACCATCCCTCCGGATCATCCCCGCCCATCAGTCCCAAGCCTTCTACATCGAACCTAAAATCTTTTATATTTATCCTTCTCAAATATTCCTTCTTTAGCAAGCTATTTCTAATGGCACCAACTGGACATGGTCCCCTCAAATCTATATAATGCCAGGTTTGTGTCTTTATTTTGAAATATCTGTTCTTGTTTTTTGAAGTTATTTACATATTTATTCTACCTCCCATTATAGACCCTAACCTTTCCAAGAACTCCTCAGAGTTCTGAGTTAGCTAAGAGCCTTTATATACACCCTCCTAAATTTGATGAGAGAATCCACTTATGTGCAATTTAAAGGTGCTTAGAATTTAGCCATAGAGACCTGAGACTCTTTTTAGCAAGTGAGGATTTTAATAGTGTGACTGGATTGAAGAGTTGTAAAAGGACTAAGGAGATTAATTTAAAATATTGCTGCACTTGCTCTTACAGTCTCTTTAATCAAGCAATCTAAGATAACAATAAGGGAACTGAATCCTCAACTGTTTTTCATTCAAGCCAAGTTGGTGAGGGTACTTTTTCCAAAAACCTCCTGAGAAAATGAAAAGGAGATGGAAGACTTACAAAGGACAACCTAAAACCAGGTTTCATTTTGACAATGCTCTGAGTAATGCTTAATAGCTTTCTGTTGGTCGTACGTCTATGAACAAAATCCTTATCAGGACCTCCAAATCTGTGTATTTTCTAGCTTCTGATTTTTTCACCATCTTCTAGTTCTTAAACCTCTCATGGGCTCTCTATCAAAAAATTTTGCACATTCTGTTCCCTCTGTCTGAATTCAACATGCTACACTCAGAAACTCACGTTTCAGTCAATAATGTTCTGTATACCTGTCAGTTCTATGCAAGGCAATGAGAGAGATTTGGGGTACAACAACATAGTTTTTGTTTCAGATTAACTAAAATCTTGTCAAAAGTGTGTGTAAATATCCTAAAAATGAATTAAAGACAAAATAATAATTCTGGGAACTAATATTAATAGAAGGAATATCACAAGGTACTTTGTGGTCTGATGTCCAATAAATAGTATTAATAGTACTAATAAATAGTACCAGTCAATCCTAAAGGAAATCAACCCTGAATATTTATTGGAAGGACTGATGCTGAAGCTGAAACTCCAATACTTTGGCCACCTGATATGAAGAGCTGACTCAATGGAAAAGATCCTGATGGTGGGAAAGATTGAAGGCAGGAGGAAAAGGGGACGACAGAGGATGAGATGGTTGGATGGTATCAGCAACTCAATGGACATGAGTTTGAGCAAACTCTGAGAGATGGTGAAGGACAAGAAAACCTGGCATGCTGCAGTCCATGGAGTTGGAAAAAGTTGGACATGACTGAGCAACTGAAAAACAACAACAACAAATAGTACTATGCTTCCCTGGTAGCTCAGATGGTAAAGAATCTGCCGGCAATGCAGAAGACCCTGGTACAACTATTAGGAACACCAGTTTGGTAGTCTCAAGTTTCTTGAACTCTCAACAAAGTAAAAAGTCACAATTGCCTACTTCACAGTCATACAAGTTTGAATAAGATCCAGTTGGTGACTGGCCCTAGTTCTTCTTCTGTAGGCGGAAGGAGTGTGAAGCTAAGTAGGAAATGTGACTGGGAAATTGTGATGGATGTTTCCAAGTCCCCAGTTTTCTCCCCATAATAGACATAATAATGGGCATGAACTTACTAGAAGATTCTTTGAATCCCTGCCACTGTCTTGGAAATGCCAGATAGTCAAAGCTATCCCTGTTCATAATTTAGCATGAGTTTACCCCTACCTGCAAGGTGGTGCCAGAGGATACTGAGATTAGAAGATTTCCATGTGTGCAATTAGACTAATAGGACTCTTGGATGGCTAGCTCTACAGGTTTACACATTTCATTAACCATTACCATAATGTAACCCATATTTTATGTTATTGATTTTTTCATACCAGTTATTGCATTATATCAGTATGATTTTCATTTTTAGTTAAACTGATGTGTTTGTTGCAAAGATCAAACGAGATAATTAGTGTAAAGCACTGTGATACAGCCTAACACAGAAAAAACAACTCAGAAATTGTTGGTTATTATATTATTATTAATATTTGAATATCTGGTTTAAAGAACATTTATAAGTGATGCTAGTTGAGGTATTTAACAACTGCAGGCTTCCCTGGTGGCTCAGAGGTTAAAGTGTGTGCCTGCAAGGTAGGAGACCTGGGTTCAATCCCTGGGTTGGGGAGATCCCTTGGAGAAGGAAATGGCAACCCACTCCAGTATTCTTGCCTGGAGAATCCCATGGCTGGAGGAGCTTGGTAGGTTACAGTCCAAAGGGTCGCAAAGAGTCAGACAGGACTGAGCAACTTCACTTTCACTATGCCTCATGCGAAGAGTTGACTCCTTGGAAAAGACTCTGATGCTGGGAGGGACTGGGGGCAGGAGGAAAAGGGGACGACAGAGGATGAGATGGCTGGATGGCATCACCAATTTGATGGACGTGAGTTTGAGTGAACTCTGGGAGTTGGTGATGGACAGGGAGGCCTAACGTGCTGTGATTTATGGGGTTGCAAAGAGTTGGACTCAACTAAACGACTGAACTGAACTGAACTGATGGCAAGGACACTGGGACGTCAGGACAAATATGGCCCAAAGCATTAACTCATTATTCTCCCATCATAGGAGGTTCTTGGGGTCCCATAAGAGAGGTCAAATGGTTGGAGGATTTAAGGGGGACACCTGGAAATTCACACCAATGATTCAAATGGTATAAAATGATTTCAATATTTTGCTAAGTCACTTCAGTCGTGTCCGACTCTGTGCGACCCCATAGACGGCAGCCCACCAGGCTCCCCTATCCCTGGGATTTTCCAGGCAAGAACACTGGAGTGGGTTGCCATTTCCTTCTCCAATGCATGAAAGAGAAAAGTGAAAGTGAAGTCGCTCAGTCATGTCAGACTCTTAGCGACCCCATGGACTGGAGTCTACCAGGCTCCTCCGCCCATGGGATTTTCCAGGCAAGAATACTGGAGTGGGGTGCCATTGCCTTCTCCATTCAATATTTTAAATAGCTACATTTTACATTTGATATATATTACAAAGCATATGAAAATATGTGTTTTTCTTTCTCACCTTAGTTTTGGTATGGCACATTTTTATTTCTACCTTGACCAACTGTACCTGGCTAGTCATGTTTCTCAAGTTTGAAGAATATTCACATTCTTTTCTCTTTAATTAAAAAAAAATCGTTTTGAAATACTGTCATACTTTTAAAAAGTTTCAAAAATAGAACACAAAATTCCCATATATCTTTTCAGGCACTCCAAATGTTAGCATTTTATATACTGCTGTATAATTATAAAACCTGACAATTAACATTGATGTAATGCTAATATCTAATCTAAGGACCTCTGAAAAGTTTCATCAACTAGATAATAGTATTATCATGGTCTTGACAGTTTTTAAGCATTGGCGAGTTATTTTATAGATTATCACTCAAGTTAGGCTGTCCTGATCTTCCTCATGATTATATTCAGTGATGCATTTTTGGCAAGAGTATCACAGAAACATTTTTGTGTTCTTAGTGTATCACATCAGGAGGCAAATGATGACATTTTGTCCCATTAAGCCTGAACTCAAATTTTATCACCTAATTAAGGCAGTGTCTGCCAACTTTCTCCTCCACAAAGTAACTATTTTGTTTCCATTTTTGAAAAGATATTTTGAGACTAGGTAAATATCTCCTTTTTCACACATTTTTGCCCACAATTTTAGTTCAGTTCAGTTCAGTTGCTCAGTCGTGTCTGACTCTTTGCGACCCCACGAACCGCAGCACTCCAGGCCTCCCTGTCCATCACCAACTCCCAGAGTTCACTCAGACACACGCCCATTGAGTCAGTGATGCCATCCAGCCATCTCATCCTCTGTTGTCCCCTTCTCCTCCTGCCCCCAATCCCTCCCAGCATCAGAGTCTTTTCCTGTGAGTCAGCTCTTCGCATGACATGGCCAAAGTACTGGAGTTTCAGCTTTAGCATCATTCTTTCCAAAGAAATCCCATGGCTGATCTCCTTGACAATGGACTGGTTGGATCTCCTTGCAGTCCAAGGAACTCTCAAGAGTCTTCTCCAACACCACAATTCAAAAGCATCAATTCTTCTGCGCTCAGCCTTCTTCACAGTCCAACTCTCACATCCATGCATGACTACTGGAAAACCATAGCCTTGACTAGATGGACCTTAGTCAACAAAGTAGTATCTCTGCTTTTGAATATGCTATCTAGGTTGGTCATAACTTTTCTTGCAAGGAGTAAGCGTCTTTTAATTTCATGGCTGCAGTTACCATCTGCAGTGATTTTGGAGCNACATCCATGCATGACTACTGGAAAACCATAGCCTTGACTAGATGGACCTTAGTCAACAAAGTAGTATCTCTGCTTTTGAATATGCTATCTAGGTTGGTCATAACTTTTCTTGCAAGGAGTAAGCGTCTTTTAATTTCATGGCTGCAGTTACCATCTGCAGTGATTTTGGAGCCCAGAAAAATAAAGTCTGACACTGTTTCCCCATCTATTTCCCGTGAAGTGATGGGACAGGATGCCATGATCTTTGTTTTCTGAATGTTGAGCTTTAAGCCAACTTTTTCACTCTCCTCTTTCACTTTCATCAAGAGGCTTTTTAGTTCCTCTTCACTTTCTACCATAAGGGTGGTGTCATCTGCATATCTGAGGTTATTGATATTTCTCCCGGCAATCTTGATTCCAGCTTGTGTTTCTTCCAGCCCAGCGTTTCTCATGATGTACTCTGTATAGAAGTTAAATAAGTAGGGTGACAATATACAGCCATGACATATTCCTTTTCTTATTTGGAACCAGTCTGTTGTTCCATGTCCAGTTCTAACTGCTGCTTCCTGACCTGCATACAGGTTTCTCAAGAGGCAGGTCAGGTGGTCTGGTATTCCCATCTCTCTCAGAATTTTCCACAGTTTATTGTGATCCACATAGTCAAAGGCTTTGGCATAGTCAATAAAGCAGAAATAGATGTTTTTCTGGAAGTTTCTTGCTTTTTCCATGATCCAGTGGATGTTGGCAATTTGATCTCTGGTTCCTCTGCCTTTTCTAAAACCAGCTTGAACATCTGGAATTTCACGGTTCACGTATTAGTATCGGTTGATAATTCTTGACTGAAAAAAATTTTACTGTGGTATTTTACAAAGGGTGATTTTCTGTCTTCTTTGCACTTGTAGCAACTTGAATTCTACTTTAAAGAAGGGCTTTCTCTTATTTTCTATTTATTCATTACTTATTTATATATGTCTGTACCTGGGGATTCTTATTCTGTTGGTTATAATCCATTTACTGTCATTATTTAGGTTGTTAAAATTCGCCCATTACCCATAGGGAGTTGGTTCCTAGATCTTGACATGTCTTCCTTTCTGCTTTTGCATGTGTGTGTGCATGCGTATAGTTCCTTACTTTCTGGAACGTCAAGATATTCTAGGCCAGTACTTTCACTAACCTAGCCCTAGAATCAGTTATTTCTCCAGAGTCCAGGTTCTTTTTTCTGAAGAATAACATTTATTTGGGTTGGCCAAATAGTCCACTCCGGTTTTTCATTTCCATTTTAGAGAAAAACCCAAATGAAAATTTTTGTCAGCCCAATAAAAACCAAGATCTGGGCACTAGGTGTGTGTATTGGTACTGGAATATCATTGCTTTTAGACCTTTTAAATGGACAGAGTTAGAGAAGTATACATGGACACCTAAGTTTGTTTATCTACCGATCTATCTCTGTTTATCTGTCTGCCTGTCTGTGGTTGTTGTTCTGTTGCCAAGTCATATACAACTCTTGGCAACCCCATGGACTGCAGCATGCCAGGCTCTCTGCTGGAGTTTTTGCAAACTCATGTCCGTTGAGTTGATGGTGCCATCCAACCACCTCATCTTCTGTTGTCCCCTTCTACCTTAAAAATCATAAATTTATATTGATACCTCCAGATCCAGTATAATACCATTTGATTATTCTAGCCTTCCCTCTTTCCTTATTTATAGCTCTATTCTCTATTCAGGAAGGAACATGGCCTTCATTATTCATATGGATTTGCTTAATACTGAAATACTTAAAAGTAGTTTCTGAATTGCTAATCCAGACCCCTGTGTAAACAAGGCAACTTATTTGAGAGTGATATTGGAATATTGTTTTCAGAGTATATGGTCAAAATGCTGTTTTTTCCAAAGTTACATGTTAGTTTTTTCTGTTCTGGTTTCATGTGGTTATGCTGTTCATTGGTAATACAGTTAAGATTATCTGTTTCTGTCTACATTGAATTTTAATTATTAGTACTTGTTGATTTTAATTATTTATTAATTGGGAAATGTAAACATTTGAAGTGATTCTAAAAGTCAAACTGTAAAATAGATAAACTCAGGAAAGTATCATTTTTATTACACATTCTGTTTTTATTTTTAAATGCATTTTACCCCAATTTCACTTACTCCTTGTGTGCAGCCAATCTCGTTAGATTCTAGTTTAACTTCCTGTGTTTTATTTTGCACAGTTGGGTAGATATATATCTGTGTTTCTATTTCCTCATCTTTCTTACAAGAAAGTAGCATACAATATAGTCTTTAGTACTGTGCCATTTTCATTTAACAACATATCTGGGAATCATTTGTAACAACACATAGAAATTCTTCCCTATTTTCATAGCTGCATAATACTCCTTTGTATCAATGTTCTATAGTTTATTATAGTTATGTTCTATGTATGGACATATGGGATGTTTTCAATATTTGGCAACTGATAATGGAGCTGAGTAGAATAACTTTCTGTACTTGCATTTCTATTTCTTAGTCTTCTAAAAGAGAAAAAAGTATCTAGCCTCTAGTATTTACTTACATTTCTATAATGTTACAAAAATATGTACTCTGTTTATAATAGTAGGCAGACTCAATTCTTGTAGCACTCACCCAGCTGCAAAATCATAACAAATTTATACTTTAAATATCAATCAATCCATAAAAGCAAATAAAATTCAAATTAGCAATACTATTTAATATGATAGGTTAGAGGGTGATGTTTGTCTGAAATTGAATCATATTTTATAAGAAGAATTTTGGTTATGATGACAATAGTGTCATATATAGTTAATGACTCACTTCTATTTCTTTTCTGTGTACTGAGAAACTTCACTCATATAATAACTTTGTGATTCCATTGTCTTCACCTGGCATTGATTTGATATCATGTTCACTTGTGTTCCTGTAGTTTTGGTGTGTAGCAACTAAAGCTATAAATTTTCTGCCTTAGACTATGTATTTTCACATAAAAATCCTGTCATTTTATCAAATACTTTATCTTCTAATTGTGTAAAATTCTTTCAATTGTGAATTATCATTACAAAAATAAAAATTTGACTTTGTAACTAGTAAAATAATTTAGTTCAATGAAGAGTTAAAAGTGAGATTATTTCATTCTCACATGAAGACCTGCCAACTTTATGGCAGCCAGACATCAACTCATTAAATGTTAAGTATTGCTATTTCTGCTTCTAGAATGTTGGTGAAAAATTTCCCACTACAAATGCCTAGAAGTGCTTGAGAAAATAGAGCAAAATATTTAAAAAATATGCTTGGATGGACTTAAAAGAGTGTAAGGAGGAAATCCTCAGGTGCCAGAGGAAATAGGAGTATAAGCATTAGAGAGAAAGGTAGAGACATGGACAGTGAGAGCCTGGAGGAGGGCTAGGGCCAGGTAGCGACTAGAGGCTTGGGTGTGAAAACCTACACAGGGATGTGAGGACAGGCATTGGGCTCTAGAGCTAGAGAGTTGGAGGTAGGACCCATGCACAATGCCCTGACTACTGACAAGTTATATTGCAAGAGAAAGGACTAAAACATCCATCCATTGGGATGGAGGCTGAAGGAGATAAAAATGAAGATTTCCTCTTCTTTATTTGGTTGGGAAAGAAAGTTCCTACAAGAAATTTAAACCTGGGCCTAGCCTTCAAATGGATTTTAAATTTAAATTATAGTACCTTGATTGTTTAGAAAATTCTAAGCTGAGAAATTAACATAAAAATGTATCCCAAGCACAAAAGCAGATATTTATATCAATGGAAAGGACAGAAAGCCCAGAAATAAACCCATACTCTGCTGGTCAGTTAATCTATGACAAAAGAGGCAAGAATGTACAATAGAGAAAAGAGAGTCTCTTCAGTAAGTGGTGCTGGGGAAACTGAACAGCTACATGTAAAAGAATGAAGTTAGAACACTCTCTAACACACAAAAATAAACTCAAAATGTATTAAAGACCTAAATATAAGGCTGGACACTATGAAACTCTTAAAGGGAAACAGGCAGAACACTCTCTGACATAAATCACAGAAATACCTTTTGGGATCCATCTCCTAGAGTAATGGAAATAAAAATAAACATAAACAAATGGGACCTAATTAAACTGATAAGCTTTTGCACAGCGAAGGAAACCACAAACAAAATGAAAAGATAACCTACAGAATGGGGAAAAATATTTGCAAGTGATGCAACTGACAAGGGATTAATTTCCAAAAATATATAAATAGTTCCTACAACTCAATGTCAAAAAGACAACCCAAACAAAGAATGGGCAGAAGATATAAACAGACATTTCTCTAAAGAAGACACACAGATGGCCAAAAGGTACATGAAAAAAAATGCTCAACATTGCTAATTGTTAGAGAAACACAAATCAAAAGTACCGTGAGGTATCACCTCACACGAGCCACAATGGCCATCATTAAAAAAATCTAGAAATTACAAATGCTGGAGAGTGTGAATAAAAGGGAACCCTCCTAACCCTGTTGGTGGGGATATAAACTAGTGCAGCCACTATGGAAAACACTATGGAGTTTCCTTAAAAGGCTAGAAATAGAGTTAGCATATGATATTGCACTACCATTCCTGGGCGAGTATCTGAAGAAAATCATAATTCTAAAAGATACTTGCACTGCAGTGTTCATTATAAATAGCCAAGACATGGAAGCAACCTGAATGTCTGTTGACAGTGGAATTGATAAAGAAGATACAGTATGCGTATGTGTTGGAATATTACTCAGCTATTAAAAAGAATGAAGTAATGCCATTTGCAGCAATATGGATGGAAATTGTCACACTGAGTGAAATAAGTCACACAAAGACAAGTATCATATGCTATCACTTTTAGATGGAATTTTTTAAAAAAAGGATACAAATGAACTTATTTACAAAATAGAAATTGACTCACAAAGAAAACAAACTATGGTTACCAAAGGGGAAAATGGGGGAGGGATATATTAAGAGTTTGGGATTAACATAAATACTTCCATAAAATAGGTATCCAACAAGAACCTACTCTATGGCACAGGGAACTCTACTCAATGTTTTGTAATAATCTATAAGAGAAAATAATCTGAAAAAGGATATGTGTACACACACACACACACAACTGAATCATTGTAGCACAACAAAACTGAGAAAACAGAGAGAAGGCTTAAGTAATACTAGGACCAAAAGCAGAACATAACTATAGATTTATCAGAGATTGAAAAAGCTCTCAGGGAAGGGAACCAGAATTGAGAGAGACACATGTACCCCAGTGTTCACTGCAGCACTGTTTACAATAGCTGGGACATGGAAGCAGCCTAGATGTCCATCGGCAGATGAATGGATAAGGACCTGGTGGTACAAATCCACAAGGCACTATTGCTGCCACCGCCGCCGCCGAGTCGCTTCAGTCATGTCCGACTCTGTGCGACCCCATAGACAGCAGCCGACCAGGCTCCCCTGTCCCTGGGATTCTCCAGGCAAGAACACTGGAGTGGGTTGCCATTTCCTTCTCCAATGCATGAAAGTGAAAAGTGAAAGTGAAATCACTCAGTCGTGTCCGACCCTTAGCGACCCCATGGACTACAGCCTTCCAGGTTCCTCCGTCCATGGGGTTTTCCAGGCAAGAGTACTGGAGTGGGGTGCCATTGCCTTCCCCAACAATGGAATATTACTCAGACATAAAAAGAAATGCATTTGAGTCAGTTCTAATGAGGTGGATGAAACTGGAGCCTATTATACAGAGTGAAGTAAGCCAGAAAGAAACACCAATACACTATTATATATGGAATTTAGAAAGACAGTAACAGCGATCTCTATACACAAGACAGCAAAATAGACAGATGTAAAGAACAGACTTTTGGACTCTCTGGGAGAAGGTGAGTGTGGGATGATTTGAGAGAATAGCACAGAAACGTGTATATTACCATATGTGAAACAGATGAGCAGTGCAAGTTTGATGCATGAAGCAGGGCACTCAGCTGGTGCTCTGGGACAACCCAGAGGGATGGGGTGGGGAGGGAAGGGGGAGGGAGGTTCAGGATGGGGGACACATTTATACCCATGGCTGACTCATGTCGATGTATGGCCAAAACCACCACAATATTGTAAAATAATTAGCCTTCAGTTAAAATTTAAAAAAATCCCAAGGGAAAACCATATGTAAATATATACTACTGAATTGGAAAAGGTAAAAAAAAAAAAAGGACAGTTTTGTAGGAAATTTGCTTATAAAAGTATAAAAAATTATAAACATACCTATAAACTGTCAAACAAGAAATGGAATCAGTAGTTAAAAATTTACAATACACTCACATTCAGCAATGCACACCGTAAGACCATATTGTTTAACAGGTAAATTTTTTTTTAATTTTTATTTTTTAGTTTGTTTTGCTTTACAATACTGTACTAGTTTTGCTATACATTGACATGAATCAGCCACGAGTGTACATGAGCTCCAAATCCCGATCCCCCCTCCTCCTGCCCCACATCATCTCTCTGGATCATCCCTGTGTATCAGTCCCAAGCATCCTGCATCCTGCATCAAACCTAGACTGGTGATTCATTTCTTATATGATATTATACATGTTACAATGCCACTCTCCCAAATCATCC
>SJYA01006012.1:6880-23063 GCA_006410615.1 Neotragus moschatus | reverse complement strand
GAATTGCCAGTCCAGGTTTGATGCAGGATAAAGGATGCTTGGGGCTGGTGCACTGGGATGACCCAGAGGAGAGGAATGGTATGCAGAGGGAGATGGGAGGGAAGTTCAGGATTGGGAACTCATGTATACCCATGGTGGATTCATGTTGATGTATGGCAAAACTATTACAATATTGTAAAAGAAAAAAAAATCAAAGGTCAAATGAATAGATAAATAAAAATAAAAAATAAAAACTATGGATACCAGGCAGAACTGATGCATGTCTAATTATTTATTCCCACCTGAAGTGAATAGCTACTGTGATATCAGAGCACACAATAGAATATAGAATATATGAAAATTTGCATCTTGTCAGGTTAGCTACATAAATGCTAGTTTTCCCAAAATGTCTTACCCTGAACAAATTCATGTTAGTATGAACAAGAGATATTTTGCTCAAGATTTGCAAGAATGAATGAAAATGAAGCAATTAAACAACAGATATATTTACAGATACATATAATTGTATACACAAACTATATATAGATCATTCAGTCGCTCAGTCATGTCCGACTCTTTGTGACCCCATGAACCGCAGAATGCCAGGCTTCCTTGTCCACCATCACCAACAGGGAAGCTTGGTGTGCTGCAGTCCACTGGGTCACAAAGAGTTGGGCATGGCTGAGCAAGTGAACTAATTATACACATAAAGCTCTGAAGGTCTGTGTAAGTCACGAGGTCTTATTGCTGTCCACATACATAACCAATTAAAAATTTAGCATCCAGGCCCACAACTTCCATAGATCCTGCCAAATCCTACTTCAGCATCTTCTACTCTTGAACCAGCTGTGTCTTTATGAGTGTCAACAACTTCTTCTGCTAGAAATCCCCATCATCAAAGTTGGAGGCCTGGAGGCATGGGGAGACTTATCCATGCTCACAAACTATAGCTCATCTTATAAGACCCAGGTTATGGTCACTTGCTTTGTTTCATCTGCATCTTCTCTTCCTGATCACTTCCTTTTAAGATTTAAGTTCCTTGTACCAGAGCCAGATGCAACAAACTCATATGGATCCACATAACCAGCTCACACAAGTGGGTAGAGCCCAGTCACTCAATTAACCACACCCTGCTCTGCTCTACTCCTTGACAAAAATAAGCCCCATGTAGCACTGATAGTTTCCACAGCAGGAGTAATTGCAAAGAAATTTCATAGTTCAGGTAGCAGAATGATGGAAGTGGCTTACTATGGGTTATGGACTGAGCAGAGAATGAATATGATCTACTTATGCACATTCACTTCATGAAAGATTCCTGCAATAGTCAAAATGCATTGTTTTCTTCCTTAATTGTAACTCTCCTCAAAGTTATGTAAAATATAACTACTTTCATCTCAAATATTTTACTTGTATCTGTGCATATGCTCACATTTTAAGTTATTTTTTTTTCCTTCTATATCATTTCTTCAACCTGTCCTGTCAGTGTACATACATTAAAACTTCTACATGTGGAATGGTTCACTATCCCAAGTGTTAAATAAGGACGATGTTCAATTTACCACTATTTATTTATGCAGTAGATGTATGTTGTTCATATAGTAAAACAATATACTTTGAAGAATTAAAATTGTATTGTGTTAAAATTTTATAGAAATTTTATGAAAATAAATAGAATATGATTCACATGTAAACAGTAGCTTTTATGCTTTTGCTGGTTTCAGTTTCACCCATTACAAAATAAATATAGGAAGAATACTTTTTAATAATTATTGTGTGTATATCTAGATATTGTGGTAAAGTAGATCAACATATTTAGCTTTACAACTGTGCTATATGGAAGTATATGAAAAAGTTTGTAAGTGTTGATGGAGTTTTCCATCTAAATAAATAAATTGGCAAATACAAGTCACAATAATTAAATTGGGAGGAAACTAAAAACTATCTATGATATTTCATATGTATTCAAAATAATTGCATTCTATCAAGTAACAGAAAAAAATGTAAATTGAGGCAGGTAGGACGGCCTAGTCAATCTTCTCCCCAAACTAATATTCTAATTTTAGGATTCTTATGCTAAAATATATGAGATCTCTATGAAAATTAGAAATACCAAAGGAAAGTTTAATGCAAATGTGGGTACAATAAAGGAAATAAATGGAATGGACCTAAAAAAAGCAGAAAATATTAAGAAGAGGTGGCAAGAATTCACAGAAGAACTATACAAAAAAGATCATGAACCAGATAACCATGACGGTCACTCACCTAGAGCCAGACATGCTGGAATATGAAGTCAAGTGGGCCTGAGAAAGCATCACTAGGAACAAAGCTAGTGGAGGTGATAGAAATCCAGCTGAGCTATTTTNAGAAGAGGTGGCAAGAATTCACAGAAGAACTATACAAAAAAGATCATGAACCAGATAACCATGACGGTCACTCACCTAGAGCCAGACATGCTGGAATATGAAGTCAAGTGGGCCTGAGAAAGCATCACTAGGAACAAAGCTAGTGGAGGTGATAGAAATCCAGCTGAGCTATTTTAAATCCTAAAAGATGATGCTACAGAAGTGCTGCACTCAATGTGATAGCAAAATTGAAAAACTTAGCAGTGGCCCCAGAACTGGAAAAGGTCAGTTTTCGTTCCAATCCCAAAGAAAGGCAATGCCAAAGAATGTTCAAACTACTACACGATCACACTCATCTCACATGCTAGCAAAGTAATGCTCAAAATTCTCCAAGACAGGCTTCAAGAGTACGTGAATCATGAATTGCCAGATATCCTAGCTGGATTTAGAAAAGCCAGAAGAACCAGAGATCAAATTGCCAAAATTCGGTGGATCATACAAAAAGTAAGAGAGTTCCAGAAAAACATCTACTTCTGCTTTATTGACTACTTCAAAACCTTTGACTGTGGATCACAATAAAGTATAAAATATTCTGAAACAAATGGGAATATTAGACCATGTTACCTGCCTCTTGAGAAATCTGCATACAGGTCAAAAAACAATAGAATTGGCATGGAACACCAAAATGATTCCAAATTAAAAAAGGAGTACCTCAAGGCTGTATATTGTCACCCTGATTATTTAACTTATATGCAGAGTACATCACATGAAATTCCAGGCTGGATGAAACACAAGCTCTAATCTAGATTCCCAGTGAAATATCAATAATCTCAGATATACAGATGACACTACACTTATGGCAGAAAGAGAACTAAAGAGCTTTTTGATGAAAGTAAGAGAGGATATTGAAAAAACTGGCTTAAAACTCAACATTCAAAAAGCGAAGATCATGGCATCTGGTCCCATCACGTCATGGCAAATAGTAGGGTAAACAAAGGAAACACTGTGAGACTTTATTTTTGGGGGCCCCAAAATCACTGCAGATTATAACTGCAGCCATGAAATAAAAAGACGCTTGCTCCTTGGAAGAAAAACTATGACCAACCTAAACAGCATATTAAAAAGCAGAGACATTACTTTGCCGACAAAAGTCCATTTAGTCAAAGCTCTGGTTAAACACTGTGAGACTTTATTTTTCGGGGCCCCAAAATCACTGCAGATTATAACTGCAGCCATGAAATTAAAAGGCGCTTGCTCCTTGGAAGAAAAACTATGACCAACCTAAACAGCATATTAAAAAGCAGAGACATTACTTTGCCGACAAAAGTCCATCTAGTCAAAGCTCTGGTTTTTCTGATAGTCATGTACGGGAGTGAAAGTTGGACTGTAAAGAATTTGAGTGCTGAAGAATTGATGCTTCTGTGCTATGTTGTTGGAGGAGACTCTTGGGGAGTCCCTTGGACTGCAAGGAGATCCAACCAGTTCATCCTAAAGGAAATCAGTCCTGAATATTTTTTGGAATATTGCTGAAGCTGACAGCACAAGCTGACACTCCAATACTTTGGCCACCTGATGCAATTGAAAAAGACCCTGATGCTGTGAAGGTTGAAGGCAGGAGGAGAAGGGTATGACAGAGGATAAGATGGTTGGATGGCACACCGACTAGATGAACATGAGTTTGAGTAAGCTTTGGGAGTTGGTGATGGACAGGGAGGCCTGGCATGCTGCAGTCTATGCAGTCACAAAGAGTTGGACACAACTGAGCAAGTGAGCTGAAATGATTTTACGAAGTTGGATGCTTACTAAACATGTATCATTCTACTCTCAGACAAGGAGATTATGTAAATACAAAAAAAATATTAAATATTCACTGCTAGACTCTCTCTATATATATATACATGGGCAACATAATATATATAGTGATTTATTTATACTTTTAGAAGACTAAAATATTTTAATTTTCTTTACATATATTGATATCTAATCATTTATTTTCTATTTTTAATATAGTATGGTGCTTTATGTGTTTTATTATTATTATTATCAATTGTATCTTGCTTTTTAACTAATCATTTTAATTTCTTAAGTTCCTTTGGGATCATGACATTATGTCCAATGCATTCATTATTTCTCCCATTCTTTTAATCAAATACAAATATGTTAAATATTTTAATCAAAATACTTGAAAACCTTTTAAAAGAAAAAGTGAAGAAAATCATGTGATGCATTTGTGTGCTGGAATGATCTCTCTAGAAATAATTTCCCCTGAAAGTAGATCAGAACATTGTAAGTATCACTAACTATAAAATCATTCTGACATTTTTCTATCTTATCTATAATTTATTGACAGATATGAATATCTTTACACATATTCAAATGCTGTCTTCTGATGCATATATATCCAAAATTTTCAGGAAAAAACATTAATTTCAATGAACATGATGTGATCCTATTAACATCCTGTTCATTTCTTTCATCATATTTTTCCTCCTAAGTTATCCTAACCAGAGTCTTAATAAGTGAATCTATAATCTTGCCTAGGATAAAAATCACTTTTGGAAGTACACTGCTTAAAATGTCAAAAAAAAAAGTATAGCTATTTAATGATAAATATTTATTGATATATGCTTATATAAATTAACACAGAAATACTTTCCTGTTTGAGATTTTATGAGATTACAATTCTACATTTTTCTGGAATAAGTGCCCAGGAGTGCATTTGCATGCATATATAATTTTATAAATCAAAACCAGATAACCAAAAAAAAAAAAAAACAATGTAATATATTAAATTCCTACCAGCAATATGTAAGTGATCCTGGTCACTTACTCTCTTGTCAGTATTTGGTTTTGTCACCAATTTTTCTTTAAGCCTTCCATTGTCATATCAGTCATGTATATTGATATCTCCATTGCAGTTTGAATTTCCGTTTTGCAGATGTCTAGTGATATTTAATTTTGTTTATGCTCTTATTTGTTATCTGCATTTTCTTTCCCTGAAATGTCTCTTCATGTTATTTCCCATTTTCTAATTAGATTTATTTCAGTTTACAGAGTTTAGGTTTCTTTAGTTGCAAGAGTTCTTTACATATTCAATAGCCAGTCATCTTTTTGGCTGTATGGTTTATAAATATCCTTTTCACTGCCTGTACACTGTCGTTTTTTTTTTTTTTCAGAAATTTTAAAGTTCAAATGTTTTTAAATTTAATGAATCTCAAAATTTCATTTTTTTCTTTTTTAATTTTACTTTATTTTTCTTTAAATACTGTATTGGTTTTGCCATACATTGACATGAATCTACCATAGGTGTACGTTGGCTCATTCTAATATTGGTATCTAATTTTCCACTCATCTAACTGTAGGTCCCAGAGATATGATGTGATACGTTTAGGTTAAAGATCCAAGGCTTATGTCAAATATGTTTTTCTTTTTTTTTAATTTTACCTTTTTGTTGGCTAATAGATGTCCAATTGTTTTAGCATAATTTGTGGAAAAGGATATCTGTGCTTCATTAAACTGCATTTGAATCTTTGTAAAAATAAATCAGTGCAGAATATGCATGGATATACTTTCATGTTCTTGATTCTTTTCCACTGACATATAAAAGTATCTATACTTTTATAATACCACACAATCTTAATTACTACACATTTGGCATAAACCTTGAAAAAAGGTAGAGAACATTTTCTTCTAATTTACAGTTTATCTTCTAAAAATTGTTTTAGTTTTTGAACTTACATTGATTTTTTATATAAATTTTAGAATAATCTTAACCATACATAAGAATAATATAGGAATAAACTTACATAAGTACACAAAAACCTGTATGCAGAAAACTGTAAGACACTAATGAAAGAAATCAAAGATGACATAAACAGATGGAGAGATATATCATGTTCTTGGATGGTGGTTCTAGTGGTAAAGAACCTACCTGACAATGCAGGAGACATAGAAATGTAAGTTCAATCCCTGGATCAGGAAGATATCCTGGAGGAGGACATTGCAACCCTCTCAGTAATCCTGCCTGGAGAATCCTATGGACAGTGGACCCTGGCAGGCTACAGTCAAGAGGGTCGCAAAAAGTCACACATGACTGAAGCAACTTAACATGGGCAAAACAATCTAAAGAGTCAATCTCTACTAAATGACCAACTGCATTTTTCAAAGAATTAGAACAACAACAAAAAAAAAATTCTCAAATTTGTAAGGAAACATAGAAGACTCCAAATAGTCAAATCAATCTTGAGAAAGAAAAGCAGAGCTAGAGGAATCAACCTACCAGACTTCAGATTATACTACAAACTACAATAATCAAAGAAATATAGTGCTGGAACAAAAACAGAAACATAGATCAGAAACAAGACAGGAAACTCAGAGAAATTCAGGCACCTATGGGCAAAGGAGGAAAGAATGTACAATGGAGAATAAACTGTTTCTTCAATAAGTGGTGATGGGAAAAAAGAGAGCAACATGTAAAATAATAAAATTAGAACACTTCTAACACCATTCAACTGGCTCACTAAGCGCAGGCACCTGCAACCAGCAGACTAAGCATGGCCGAGAGAAGCTACCCCACATCTGAGGTCAGGGGCAGTGGCCAAGAGTGCCAGGCTGTGATAACACAGGAATGGCTGAGAGGAGCTACCCTGCATCTGAGGTCAGGGGCGGTCAGGAGTATAAACCTCACGACCGAGACCAGGGGTGGCAGCTTGGAGGAGAAACCCTATGTCCAAAGAGTGGTGGCTGCATGGGCGCAGGAGGGCCTAGAGGAGCTATCCCATGTTGAAGGTCAGGAAGTGTGGTGGTGAGGAGATACCCTTCAACCAAGGTAAGGAGCAATGTCTGCACTTTGCTGGAGCAGCCATGAAGAGATACCCCATGCCCAAGGTAACAGAAACCCAAGTAAGATGGTAGGTGTTGCAAGAGGACTTCAGAGGGCAGACACACTGAAACCATACTCACAGAAAACTAGTCAATCTAATCACACTAGCACCACACCCTTGTCTAACTCAATGAAACTAAGCCATGCCTGTGGGGCAACCCAAGACAGGCGGGTCATGGTGGACAGGTCTGACAGACAGTAGTCCACTGGAGAAGGGAATGGCAAACCACTTCAGTATTCTTGCCTTGAGAACCCCATGAAAAGGCAAAAAGATAAGATATTGAAAGAGGAACTCCCCAGGTCAGTAGGTGTCCAATACACTACTGGCCATCATTGGAAAAATAACTCCAGAAAGAATGAAGGGATGGAGACAAAGCAAAAACAATACCCAGCTGTGTATGTGGGTGGTGATAGAAGCAAGGGCCGATGCTGTAAAGAGCAATATTGCATAGGAACCTGGAATGTCAGGTCTATGAATCAAGACAAATTGGAAGTGGTCAAACAAGAGCTGGCAAGAATGAATGTCGACATTCTAGGAATCAGGGAACTAAAATGGACTGGAATGGGTGAATTTAACTCAGAAGACCATTATGTCTACTACAGGAATCCTTCAGAAGAAATGGAGTAGCCAGCATGGTCAACAAAAGAGTCAGAAATGCAGTACTTTGATGCAATATCAAAAACAACAGAATGATCGATGTTCATTACCAAGGCAACGATATTGGTTATTCAGTATCACAGTAATTCAAGTCTATGCCCCAACCAGTAACACTGAAGAAGCTGAAGTTGAACAGCTCTATGAAGCCCTACAAGACCTCTTAAAACTAACACCCAAAAAAGAAGTCCTTTTCATTCTAGGGGACTAGGATGCAAAAGTAGGAATTCAAGAAACACCTGGAGTAATAGGCAAATTTGGCCTTGGAATATGGAATAAAGCAGGGCAAAGGCTAATAGAGTTTTGCCAAGAGAACACACTGGTCATAGCAAACACCCTCTTCCAACAAAACAAGAGAAGACTCTACACATGGACCTCACCAGATGGTAAACACCAAAATCAGGTTGATTAAATTCTTTGCAGCCAAAGATGTAGAAGTTATATACAGTCAGCAAAAGCAAGACTGGGAGCTGACTGTGGCTCAGCTTATGAGCTCCTTATTTCCAAATTCAGACATAAATTGAATAAAGTAAGGAAAACCACTAGACCATTCAGGCATGACCTAAATGAAATCCCTTATGATTATTCAGTGGAAGTGAGAAATAGATTTAAGGGTCTAGATCTGATATATAGAATGCCTGATGAACTATGGAGTGAGGTTCGTGGCATTGCATAGGAGTCAGGGATCAAGACCATCCCCATGGATAATAAATGCAAAAAAGCAAATGGCTGTCTGGAGAGGTCCTAAAAATAGCTGTATAAAATAAGAGAAGGAAAAAGCCAAGGAGAAAAGGAAAGATCTAAGCATCTGAATGCATAGTTCCAAAGAATAGCAAGAAGAGATAAGAAAGCCTTCCTCAGTGATCAGTGCAAAGAAATAGAGGAAAACAACAGAATGGGAAAGACTAGAGATCTCTTCAAGAAAATTAGAGATACCAAGGGAACATTTCATGCAAAGATGGGCTCAATAAAGGACAGAAATGGTATCAACCTAACAGAAGCAGAATATATAAAGAAGAGGTGACAATAATAATCAGAAAAACTGTACAAAAAAGATTTTCATGACCAAGATAATCACGGTGGTATGGTCACTCATCTAGAGCCAGATATTCTGCAATGTGAAGTCAAGGAGGCCTTAGAAAGCGTCATTACAAACAAAGCTAGTGGAGATAATGGCATTCCCATTGAGATATTTCAAACCCTGAAAGATGATGCTGTGAAAGTGCTGCACTCAATCTACCAGTAAATTTAGAAAACTCAGCATTGGCCACAGGACTGGAAAAGTTCAGTTTTCATCCCAAAGAAAAGCAGTGCCAAAGAATGCTATAACTACTGCAGAATTGCACTCATCTCACATGCTAGTAAAGTAATGCTCAAAATTCTCCAAGCCAGGCTTCAGCAACATGTGAACTGTGAACATCCAGATGCTCAAGGTGGTTTTAGAAAAGGCAGAGGCATCAGAGATCAAATTGCCAACATCCACTGGATCATGGAAAAAGCAAGAGAGTTCCAGAAAAACATCTATTTATGCTTTATTGACTATGTAAAGCCTTTAACTTTGTGGATCACAATAAACTGGAAAATTCTGAAAGAGACAGGACCACCAGACCACCTGACCTGCCCCTTCAGAAACCTATATGGAGGTCAGGAGGCAACAGTAAGAGCTGGACGTGGAACAACAGAATGGTTCTAAATAGGAAAAGGAATACGTCAAGGCTGTATATTGTCACCCTACTTATTTAACTTATACGCGGAATACATCATGAGAAACTCTGGGCTGGAATCAAGATTGCCAGGAGAAATATCAGTAACCTCAGATATGCAGATGACACCACCCTTATGGCAGAAACTGAAGAGGAACTAAAAAGCCTCTTGATGAGAGTGAAAGAGGAGAGTGAAAAAGTTGGCTTAAAGCTTAACATTCATGGCATCTAATCCCATCACTTCATGGGATATAGATGGATAAACAGTGGAAACAGTGTCAGACTTTGTTTTGGGGGCTCCAAAATCACTGCAGATGGTGACTGCAGCTATGAAATTAAAAGACACTTACTCCTTGGTAGAAAAGTTATGACCAACCTAGATAGCATATTGAAAAATAGAGACATTACTTTGCCAACAAAGGCCGTCTAGTCAAGGCTATGGTTTTTCCAGTGCTCATGTATGAATGTGAGAGTTGGACTGTGAATAAAGCTGAGCACCGACGAATTGATGCTTTTGAACTGTGGTGTTGGAGAAGACTCTTGGCAGTCCCTTGGACTGTAAGGAGATCCAACCAGTCCATTCTGAAGGAGATCAGCCCTGGATGTTCTTTGGAAGGAATGATACTAAAGCTGAAGCTCCAGTACTCTGGCCACCTCATGGGAAGAGTTGACTCATTGGAAAAGACTCTGATGCTGGGAGGGATTGGGGGTAGGTAGGAGGAGAAGGGGATGACAGAGGAAGACATGGCTGGATGGCATCACTGACTCAATAGACATGAGTTTGAGTGAACTCTGGGAATTGGTGATGGAAAGGGAAGACTGGCATGCTATGATTCATGGGATCACAAAGATTCAGACACAACTGATCAACTGAATTGAACTGAAAATGAACTGAAAGTTAAGGCTAAAATCTATATTCTAACTTCGTTCATATGTGGAAGTTATAGCTATATGTGATCTTTCTAAGAAAATGAAAGCTTAAGGAACAAATATTTTCATTACTTTTCTTTGAATCATTGCCACCTTGCAAATACTTGCATCTATTGTTTAGTTTGCTAGAAAAATACTTCTTAAAAATTAATATGACAGTGTCTTTGTCCACAAACATTTTATAGAAACTATGAAGGCCAGAAATAATGAAATCAAGAATACTCCTGTGACAAGGCTTTTATCTAAATTTTTAAAAGAGCAAATAGTTTCATAGACAAGCAAAAGCTAAAAGAGTTTAGCATCATGAACCAACTTAACAAAGAATGTTGAAAAGAGTTCTCAAGACAGTAAAGGCCACAAGCAAAAATATAAAAGTTATAAAAGAAGAAAATATTACTGATAAAATCAAATACACAGTTAAGGCAAATACACATTAAAGGTACTAGATCAACCTCTTTTGTAGGAAGCCTAAAAGATAAAAGCAGTTAAATGATCTATATCCATAGTAAGTTGCTAAAAGATGTATAAAGCATAAAATATAAAATATAATGTGGAAAACAGTAAACACAGGGTGAGAGTGAAATGTAGGAATGTTAAAGTATGTTTGAATTTAAGGGTTTAGAAGCTTAAAGAATTACACATGTATATAGATTGCTATATATGAACTCCACAGTAACCAGAAAGTAAAATTCTATTGCAGGTACACATACAAGAAACTAAGAAAAGGTTCCAATTTACACTGAACATAGAAATCAAGTCAAAAGGAAGACTATAAAAGAAAAAAGTGTCAAAAGGAACTGCAAAAATAATTCCCAAACTACAAAATGACAATAAGTATACACCTGTCAAGATTACTTTCAATATAATGGACTATAAATAAAATTATTTTAAATACAAATACTATGCTGTTCTTAGTCACTCAGTCATATCTGACTCTTTGAAACTTCATGAATTGTAGCCCACCAGGATCCTCTGTCCATGGAGATTCTCCAGGCAAGAATACTGGAGTGGGTGGCCATGACTTCCTGCAAGGTTCCTTCTCAACACAGAAATGAACAAGCATCTCCTGCATTGCAGATAGAATCTTTTCCAGCTGAGCTAGAAATATATATTAATATAAGTATATAATAAATACCCCATTGCCTTCTCCATAAATATATAATAAATATATAATTATATAATAAATTATATAAATATATGAATTATATAAATATATTATATAAATATATATAAATTTATATTTATAGGGATGCCCTATAAATATAATCAAACTACATAAAGTAGCTGAATGATTGCAAGAAGACCGGTAAACATGCTGCTTACAAGAAAATCACTTCAGACTGAAATAGCCACAAGCGCTGAAAATAAAAAGGTAGAAAAACGTATTCCATGAAAATAGAAGCAAAAAATTCTGGGGGAGAAATAATTATATCAGAAAAAGATATCCTTAAAAACAAAGATTGTATCAAGACAAAAAGAAGAGTATTACTTAATAATTAAAGAATAAATCTAAGAAGTTGATATAATAGCTACATATGGGTGTGTGTGTGTGTGTGTGTGTGTGTGTGTGTGTGTGTATCGGATTGGGTAGCCTTTCCCTTCTCCAAGGTATCTTCCCAACCCAGGGATTGAATCTAAGTCTCCCACATTGTAGACAGATTCTTTACCAGCTGAGCCACCAGGGAAGCCTGTGTATGTATATATGCCACTAACATAAGAACACCTAAGTACATAATTCAATTAAAAACAGACATTGGTTGGGTGGGGTAGACAGCAACATAGTAATACTAGGGGACTTTAAAATCAAAGATGTTAATGCATGGACCATGCATACAGAAAATCAATAATGAAAATTGGCCTTAAATGAAACATTAGATGTGATAAAGTAATAGCTATATATATAATATTACATCCCAAAGCAGCAGATTATATTCTACCATACATATTTCATGCTAAGCCCAAAACAAGACTCAACAAATATATTTTTAAAAATTGAAAATGATATAAATAATATTTTCTGATTACAATACTCTAAAACTGAAAATAAATTAAAATTTTAAATACAAAAATACAAATATGTTGTGGCTACACAATATGTTTCTAAGTTGCAAATAAGCCCTGAAGAAATCACAGAGGGAATCAAAAATATGGGGATACAAATGAAAATGAAACACAGCAGTCCAAAATTTATATAACAAAGTGAAAGTAATTATAAAATGAAAGTTTATAGTGATGCAAATGCACCCCAGGGAACAAGTAAAATCTAAAATAAAAAACCTAATCTTTCTGGAAAAGGAACTAGAAAAAAAGAAATGGCAAAATCCAAGCATAGTAAGGAAGTTATAAACATCATATAGGTAAATGAAAAATAGACTAAATAAGCAACAAAATCATCATTGAAGCTAAAACCTAATTCTTTGAAAAGATAAAGAAAATGATAAACATTAAGCCTTTTGTATTAACAAGAAAAGAGATAAAATCCAAATGAATAAAACTAGAAATAGAAGAAGAGTGGTTACAACTGATACCACAGAAATGCAAACAATCATAAGCTATTACTACAAATAAATGTATACCAATAAAAATAACACATAGAAATAATGGACATTAAATACAATCTCCTAAAACTGAATTAGGAAGAAATAGAAAATATGAACAGACCAACCACCAATAATAAAATAAATAAAACTTCCATCAAACAAAAAGGCAGGATTCGACAGCTTCACAGTTGAATTCTACCAAATATTTGGAAAATAGTTAATACCTATCCTTTTCAAAATATCTCCCCAAATTGCAGTGATAAGAACAAATTTAAAACCCATTCTAAGAGTCTAGGATAAACCTGATACTAAAACCAGACAAATATATCACATAAAATAAAATGCCAGACCAATATCACTCATGAACACAAATAAAAATCCTTAACAAAATATTACCAGTTAACAATACTATATTGATCAACATAGTACTGAAAATTCTGGGAACACCAATCAGAAAAGAAAAATAAATAAATTTAATCCACATTAGAATATAAGTAAAATATTACTCTACAAATGGCATAATATTAATGAAGTGAAGTGAAATGAAGTTGCTCAGTTGTGTCCGACTCTGCGACCCCATAGACTGGGGCCTACCAGGCTCCTCTGTCCATGGGATTTTCTAGGCAATAGTACTAAAGTGGATTGCCATTTCCCTCTCCAGGGGATGTCCATCGAGTCAATGATGCCATCCAGCCATCTCATCCTCTGTCGTCCCCTTCTCCCTCTGCCCCCAATCCCTCCCAGCATCAGAGTCTTTTCCAATGAGTCAACTCTTCACATGAGGTGGCCAAAGTACTGGAGTTTCAGCTTTAGCATCATTCCTTCCAAAGAAATCCCAGAGCAGATCTCCTTCAGAATGGACTGGTTGGATCTCCTTGCAATCCAAGGGACTGCCAAGAGTCTTCTCCAACACCACAGTTCAAAAGCATCAATTATTGGTGCTCAGCTTTTTTCACAGTCCAACTCTCACATTCATACATGACCACTGGAACAACCATAGCCTTGACTAGACGGATCTTTGTTAGCAAAGTAATGTCTCTGCTTTTCAATATGCTATCTAGGTTGGTCATAACTTTTCTTCCAAGAAGTAAGCATCTTTTAATTTCATGGCTGCAGTCACCATCTGCAGTGATTTTGGAGCCCCCCCCCCCAAAAAAAAATAAAGTCTGACACTGTTTCCACTGTTTCCCCATCTATTTCCCACGAATTGATTCTGAATGTTGAGCTTTAAGCCCATTTTTTCACTCTCCACTTTCACTTTCATCAATAGGCTGTTTAGTTCCTCTTCACTTTTTGCCATAAGGGTGATGTCATCTGCATATCTGAGGTTATTGATATTTCTCCTGGCAATCTTGATTCCAACTTGTGTTTCTTCCAGTCCAGCATTTCTCATGATGTATTCTGCATATGACCAAAGTCAATCTTCAGAAGGAAGAACATAACTGTACGTACCTCATGTGTTTAATTCAAACTATACTTCAAAGTTATTATAACCAAAAGAGTATGGTATTGGCAAAAAAAAAAAAAAAAAGTTAAAAAGTTTAGTGGGACAAAATAGAGAGCAGAAAAATGAACCTAGACTTTTGGTTGCTGTTTAGTCACTCAGTCATGTCTGACTCTTTGTGACTCTATGGATTTCAGCTCACCATGCTTCCCTGTCCTTCACCATCTCCCAGACGTTGTTCAAACTCATATCCATTGAGTCAGCGATGCCAGCCAACCATCTCATCCTTTGTCATCACCTTTTCCTTCTGCCTTCAATCTTTCCCAACATTAGAATGTTAATCTAAACAGTCAGCTCTACACATCAGGTGACCAAAGTACTGGGGCTTCAGCTTCAGTCTCAATCCTTCCAATGTATATTCAGAACTGATTTCCTTTATGATGGACTGATTTGATCTCCTTGCAGTGCAAAGGACTGTCAAGAGTCTTCTCCAACATGATAGTTCAAAAGCATCAGTTTTTGGCACTGAGCTTTCTTGATGGTCCAACTCTCACATCCATACATGACTACTGGAAAAACCAGAGCTTTATTTTTTTTTTTAAAACCATAGCTTTGACTATACAGACCTTTATTGTCCAAGTAATGTCTCTGCTTTTTAATATGTTATCTAGGTTCGACATAGCTTTTCTTCCAAGGAGCAAGGATTTTCTAATTTTATGGCTGCAGTCACCATCTGCAGTAATAAAAATTATTACTTTTTATTGATTTGTATATAGTATTGGCACAAAAACAGCTACACAGTTCAATGAAATAAAATAGCACAAAAATGAACCCAAAATTATCTGTGTAATTAATCTGTGATAAAGGAGCCAGGAATATATAATGAAAAATAAATAACTTCTCTAAAAAAATTACACTGGGAAAACTGGACAGCTACATGCAAAAGAAAGAAATTGAACTACTTTCTTGCCTCATATAGAAAAATAAACTTAAATGGATTAAAGACTTTCATGTAAGGCTCGAAATCATAAAACTTCTAAGAAAAAATAATAGGCACTAAACTGTTAGTCATCAGTCTTAATATCAGTCTTATCAATATTTGTTTTGATGCATCTACTCTGGAAAGAGAAACTAAGCAAAAATAAACAGATATATTAACTACAGATAATGTAGTTGTAAATATAACTATATTAACTAAAGAGATTTCCATAGAAAAAGAAATTATTATTTTTAAAGGCTAACTAATAAATGTCAGAAGATACTTGCAAATGTTATTTTTGAAAGGGGTGAATATCTTAATTATACAAAGAATTCATATAACTCAACATCAGAAAACAATTAAAAATGAGAGAGGATATGAATTGATATTTTTCAAAAGAATACACACAGATGTCCAATAGGTACACGAAAAAATGCTAAATATATCTAATAAACAGTAAAATGCAGGTCAAAACCACAATTAGGCATCACCTCGTATCAATCAAAATATCTAGTATGAAAAAGACAACAAATAACAAGTGCTGATAAGAATGCAGGAAAAAAGTAAACACATGTACTTTTATGGGAATGTAATCTGGGACAGACACTGTGGAAAACAGTATGAAAGTTCCCTCAAAAATTAAAAATATAACTACCACCAGGTAATGTAATTACACTCCTGGGTATTTTTCTGAAAAAAAAAAAAAAAAAAAAAAAAAAAAAAAAAAAA
>SJYA01006011.1:17846-31196 GCA_006410615.1 Neotragus moschatus | reverse complement strand
TGGTGATGGACAGGGAGGCCTGGCATGCTGTGATTCATGGGGTTGCAAAGAGTCAGACACAACTGAGCGGCTCAGCTGAACTGAACTGATAGCACAGGGTTCAGTTCAGTTCGGTTCAGTTCATTTGCTTAGTCATGTCTGACTCTTTGCAAGCCCATGGACTGCAACATGCCCAGATCCCTGTCCATCACCAACTCCCAGAGCTTGCTCAAACTCACGTCCATAGAGTAGGTGATGCCATCCAACTATCTCATCTTCTGTCATCCCCTTCTCCTCCTGCCTTCAATCTTTCACAGCGTTAGGGTCTTTTCAAATGAGTCAGCTTTTTGAATCAGGTGACCAAGGTACTGGAGCACAGCAATTCTCTGTGATGACCTATATGGGAAAAGAATCTTTAAAAAAGTGAATATATGTAGATGTTTAACTGAATCACTTTGCTGTACAGCAGAAACTGACACGGCTTCCCTGGTGGCTCAGACGGTAAAAAATCCGCCCGCAATGCGAAAAAGCTGGGTTCGATCTCTGCGTTGGGAAGGTCCCCTGGAGGGGGAAAGGGGAACCCATTCTTACCTGGAATCCCATGGACAGAGGAGCCTGGCGGGCTACAGCACATGGGGTCGCGGAGTTGGACACGACTGAGCCACTAAGCACAGCACAGCTCAGCAAGCTAAGTGAAATGTCAGAAAAAGACAAATGCAGGATGATATCACGTACATGTGGCATCTAAAACCTAAAGCAAATGAGCCAGTCTCACGAAGAAGAAGCAGACTCACAGACGGAGTGAGCGGACTAGTGGGTACCAGTGGGGAGAAGGGAAGCAGGAAGAGCAATACAGGGGCACAAAGACCAGGTATGAAGTAAGCTACGAGGACATATTGTATAACGTGGGAATAAAGCCAATTATTTTATAACTGTAAATGGCATATAACCTTTCAATATTGTGAATCACTCTATTGTATACCTGTAACGTACAGTGTACAACTACACTTCAATTTTAAAAAGAAGATTAGAAAACCCAACACATTTGAGGATGCTAAAGACAAATTAAGCAGCTCGGGGGTACCTCCCAGGGTCCCGTCTGCTGCCCTCCTGGCCTGGATCCTGTCCTCTTCTTGTCTTATGCTTCAGCCTCTTTGCAGTGGGGGTTAGTTTTTTCCGGTAGGCGTCCCATTGGCCTGGGTCATGGAAGAGCAGAGAAACGGGTTCTGGGTTTCCATCTTCAACCTGTGAACGGTTTTCTAGGAATTCCATAGCTTGGGGTCCTGGCACCCTGAGGGGAGTTCACGTTCAGACCTCCCTCTGTGGGAACCTCAGTCATGAGATTTCAGTTTCACTTGGGAGACCTTCTTCTTTCCCTCTGGTGCTCCAGGCAGATGATGCCTCTTTGCCATTCTCTGAGCCACTGGGAGAGATTTTTTTCCCCTACGTCTCTCTTCATGGAAGAGGCAGCTCTTCCACAGGTCTGCTTAGCGTTGGGGTCCCAGGTCTACTCCCTGTGTGAAGAAAGCTGGGCCCCACTTTGTGTGTGCCATGGGGACCTCTATCTGCCTGGCTCTCCAGCCTCAGTCGGCTCCATTTTATAGCTTCTTTTTGCCTCCTGTTTTCTTTCTTTCTTTTCAGTCTGGCTCAAAATTTAAAACATATCTTGGTTAGATTTTATCCAGGACTCCTGTGTGTCTGGAACAGGAGGGAATAGACAGTAACTCTGATTGCTGTGCTGCCAGGATTTTAGAACGTCTTTTTATTGGCTTGTCTCAGCCCCTGAAATGTTCCCTCCGGCCTCCTGCATTGTGGTTAAGAGCACGATTCTAGAGTCAGGCTCTCTGGATTCAAATTCTGGCTCCACTACTTACAAAATGTGCACCTAGGAAAAGTTAACTAAGCTCAGTCTCCTCATCTGTACAGTGGGACACTCATAACACTGACTTCCTTGGATTGTTAGGAAGATTAAATAAGTTAGCATTGATAAAGTGCTCAACGGAAGTCTGGAACCAGTTGTGTTAAGTACTCTGTCCATGGGATTCCTCAGGCAAGAATATTGCAGTGGACTGCCATTTCCTTCTCCAAGGGATCTTCCCAACTCAGGGATCAAACCCAGGTCTACTGCCTTGCAGGCAGATTCTCGACCATTTGATCCACCAGAGAAGCCCATATTAATAGGTACTTGTTGCTCTTTGTTTTGGTTTAGGGACTTTCCCTGTTAGTCTGCTTCTAATAAAAGATTCAACTCTTGGAAAGTGTATCCATCAGGTTACTACTCTGTATTCACCGCTAGTATGTTTAGCTTATTCAGTTCTCAACTAGTTGTCATTTTGCAGAGGATAGACGAGGAACCCGAGGAATTGGAGTCTAGTGGCTGGGCTTAGATGCGGACTGGTGGTTCCAGAGAAGGGTGATCAGGGAGGCTGGTCTGTCCAGGTGTGGATCCAGAGGGAGCGATCTTTGAGAAAAATTGAGGAACTAGGACTTCTCTGGTGGGTTAAGACTCTGAGCTTCCACTGCAGGGGGCAAGGGTTTGATCCCTGGTTGGGGAACTAAGAACCTGCATGCATGGCAATGCAACCAAAAAAAAAAAAAAAAAAAAAAAAGAAAGAAAGAAAGAAAAATCAGAAATTAACAAAAAAAAGAAGCCATTTCCGATGTTAGCTCTTTCCTATGGTTTTGAGGAAANATGAAGGGGAAAAGGGTTTGATCCCGGGTTGGGAAAAAAAAAACCACAATGAATGGAAAGGAAACAAAAAAAAAAAAAAAAAAAAAAAAAGAAAGAAAGAAAGAAAAATCAGAAATTAACAAAAAAAAGAAGCCATTTCCGATGTTAGCTCTTTCCTATGGTTTTGAGGAAAGAGTCTGTCTTTTTACTGGAGTCTTTGTCTGGGCCACTTTTGCATTTATTTTTTACTGACGAGAATATTACTTCCTGGTAGACGTGTCTAGGAAACATTTTTAAATATTCCTTTGGGACGCTAAGCGTCTGATGAGTTTCTCTTCCTGATGTTGTAAAGTAAATGCTCAGCCTCGGAGTCTGGACTTCCTGTGCCTTTCTGAAAAACTCTTGGATGGGTCAGGCTGCAGAGAGATTTGCTACAGATGAATAATCACTCCATAAGGGCTAGGAATCTTGATGTGGACCCTGGGGTCGACTTTGGGAGAATAAGAATACTTGGATATGCTTCTATTTCATGTTTTGTAGGAAACAAATATATTGGCCAGAGTGAACTTTGTCCCTTCAATAACAGGTATCCATTGAGTACCTACTCCAAACATCAGCATCCAGGAGGCAACCATTATACCAAATTTCCTAGACAGTCTCTCAAATTATTCTCTACAGGCAAAGACACACATGCATTTTGCAAAAGGTACTTTTGTGTACCTTGCCTTTTCACTTAACATTGTATCTTATAGGTCATTTTGCCTCAGTGCATTCTTTTTAATAACTGCATAGTATTCCACCGCATGGATATACCATCATATATATGAATAATGCCCTGTTGATGGAGAGTTAGGTTGTTTCCAATCATTTAAAAATGCTGCTGTGTGTGACCTTATACACACCTGTTTCACAGAGGTGAGCATATATCAGCAGGACAACTTGCTAGAAGTAGAATTTTTTAAAAGTCCATGTACATCTTCTCTAAAAATGGCAAGAGGGAAAAGTTCAGGCTTTTGAATGAATCAACGGGCTGTGGGAAAGCGGTGCAGCAGGGCGCACTGCCCAGGAGGGCTTTATCGCAGATAATCAGCCAGTGAACTTGGGCGAGTCCTTTTACTTCTTTGAAGCTTGGTCTCTTCATTTGTAAAATGGAGCACTGGGTCCTTCAAGGCTGAGGGAGAAACGCCCATGAACCCATGCATCTTTTCAAAGCATTTACCTTCCTAACAGTAGATTTCCTCTCGATTCCCAGGCTTCTCTGAGCTAGGTGCGTGCATGCTAAGTCCCTTCAGTCGTGTCTGACTCTTTGCAGCCCCGTGGACTGTAGCCCACCAGGCTCCTCTATCCATGGGATTCTCCAGGCAAGAATACTGAAGTGGGCTGCTATGCCCTCCTCCAGGGGATCTTCCTGAACCAGGGATCAAACCCAGGTCTCCTCTGTTTCCTGAGTTGGCAGGTGGTTTCTTTACCACTAGCACCACCTGGGAAGCCCAAAGCTAGGTGAGGTGGTGGTTTAGTTTTTTATTTTAATATTTGTTTATTTATATGGCTGTATCAGGTCATAGCTGTGGCAGGCGGGATCTTTCATTTTGGCACATGGACTCTCTAGTTAAGGCGCATGGGCTTAGGTTCTCTGAGGCAGGTGAGATATTAGTTCCTCCACCAGGGGTTGAACCCAGGTCCCCTGTATTGCAAGGCAGATTCTTAGCCTCTGGACCACTAGTGAAGTCCTGAGATGGTGGTGTTAGGTTCTGTTACTTCCTAAGGAGAAGGCACCCTCCACTGCCAGCTTCCATTTGGCAGAAACATGCAGTTCAGTGAAAACAGCCCTGAAGAACTGAGGAGTCTAGCCTGTCTTATCCCAGCTGGGTGACATTGGGAGGTCCTCTTTTCTTGTATGGCCTTATTCTGTTGTTGAGTGGATGAACCAGGGGGAGGTTCAGGGTTCCAAAGAAGGTTAAAGCCCGTTTCCCATCCCCTCCCCCCCTTTTTTTTTAACACAAGGGACCCTTCACAGGACAAACATGACTTCACTGTGTCCAACTTCCAAACAGGACTAAGTCCCTATAAGCATCCTTCCTTCCTGAGGCCAATGTTTGCTCAGAAGGGTGGGCCAGTCAGGGAGCCCCAGGTAGAGAGAGGAGAGAGAATTGCTGGTGGGAAAGATTAGACTAATCCCCATAAGCCTACAAGGCCGCTGATGCAGCCTTTTCTTCGGGTTCTGTCTGTGGTGCTCTTGCGACAGATAATCATTCATTACCTGAAGTAAGCCCTGAGCTTTCCCAAGAATTGGGTTGTTCAGAAAACCCTGACCCGAGTGTGGGCACCGGTCACGACGGCGCAAGTCCAGGAACCAGAGGGTCCCAGTCCTTTACCGATAGGCATCAGTCGCCAGCAGCCAAATGCAGAGCTCTTGGTTAATGAAAGACTACTGTTGGTTGGTAACGGAAATGTCCACATGACCTCAAATAGTGACCTTTGCTTATAGATTTTCTTTATAAATATTTTTGTTCAAGTTCAGGCTTGAGCTTTAAAGGCTGATTAGTGGAGGGGTGGGAGGTGTGTACACAAAGAAAAAGACTGGGTCTTTGCAAGGAGATTTGACTGACTGCGATGGTATGAAGTTGAGAAACATTTATGAATAGGATTTGCTGATGTGTGGAAGTTTCCTACCTCCCTCAGGAAGAGTCTCACCTTTCACGTGAATCTTATCCATCCTTGAGCCTCTCTGTCAAAATAATATACCAGTTTTCCTGAAACTTCAGACTAAAGTGAATCTCCACAGTTACAAAATTCCAGAATGGGGAAACAGCTCTGGGGCATCTTAAATTGAAGTCACCTTATGCCCCAGACCACCAGAAGTAGAGCGTGTCCCTGGCACCCAACACTTGCAGGCTGCAAGCAGGATGGTGGCCATCTTGGTCAGATCTTGTCCAACCCAAGCCCTGATCACTTCACTTGGTGTCAAGCCTACCTCTTAGCGCATACTTGGGATTTCTTGGAAGAGTTTGTCAGTCTCTTCCCAAGCATTGCCTGGAGCTCAACTTTTCTCACTTCTAGAGTTTTCTCACCTGGCCTGGCCCCATTTTTTACAGAGTGATCCCAACACACCTTCCCACCTCTCTCCTTGTTGCCTGGGACCTTCTTTGCTTACAGACCCGCAGCCACCGCTGCCTCGGGCCGGGCTTCTGTTCTGGGGTCCCTGTATGTGCACCTGCTCTGTGTCCAGATGCCTGGCTTGGAGACCGAGTCTTCTGGAAAAAGATCCAGCAAGGCAATTCTGAGAGGACAAGCTGTGAGCTTCCAGAAGAAGGCTCTGAAGGTTCTTTGTGCTCCCACAGCCATGGCTCCTGCCCATCTTCTGCAGCTTTCCCCTCCTTGGGTTTCTTCTGGCTCCTAAGACCCCAGTTCTCACAGCTCCATAGCCTGGCAGTGCCACTCTGTTGGCTGACTTCACTCATCAGTAGGTGGCACGAAGGACTGGTCCACTGACCCTGTTCAGTTTAGCTGGTGTCTAACTTTAGGGCTTCCCTGGTGGCTTAGAGGATAAAGCATCTGCCCACAATGCAAGAGACCCCAGTTCGATCTCTGGGTCAGGAAGATCCCCTGGAAGAAGGAATGGTAACCCACTCCAGTGTTCTGATCTGGAGAATTCCATGGAGAGAGGAGCCTGGTGGGCTACAATCCATAAGGTCACATAGAATCAAACATGACTGAGCAACACACACACACAGAGGTAAATTGAAACTGGTTATCCACTGGCCAGCCGCAGGAAGGAGGAAGCGTGGAGAACAGGTCTCCTCACTTCTAGTCAGTAGTGGGAATTAAAGTGCCATGGGTCTCTCACCTGCTCAGTTGCTAATTCTAGAGCTTTCGCTGTGTAATTCCTCATTCTGATAGCTTCCTGGCTGAAACCGCCAGGAAAATGGTCTTCCTCTGATTTATCAGTCCTTGTTGCTGTTGTTTTTGTTTCTAAGTCGTGTCCAACTCTTTCGCAACCCCATGCACTATAGCCCGCCAGGCTCTTTCTGCACACGGATTCTCCAGGCAATGATACTGGAGTCGGTTGTCATTTTCTTCTCCAGGGGATCTTCCTGACCCAGGGATCGAACCCAAGTCTCCTGCATTGGCAGGCAGGTTCTTTGCCACTAACCCAAGTGGGAAGCCCTCCCTCCTGAAGAAGACTTCCCCTCCCCTGCAGGCCAGGGTCGTCTCCCCAGGCTCATGTGGTGGACATTAGCATGGGGTCACCTTTTGCAACAGCACAACAGGGACTTTTCTCCTTTCCACGTGCTTGTCCTTCCAGACCAAGAAGTGTCAGCACGCATACATATTGCAGTCGCGAGGGGCACGCCTTCAGAAGCCTGCTGGCCAATTTCATCATGCTCCTGCTGGAGTATGAAGGTGCCTGGAGTCTTCCGTGCACCTCAGGCACTTGCAGGAATAGGTGAGTCCAGCTGAAAAATCTTTGGCTGCCAGTGTCCTCGGGCCACCGGCCACCCTGCATGACCTTTCCCTCTGCCTTCCTGCAGACACAAATGTCCCCCAGAGGTGTGTTCAACCACAGAAGCCGTGACATAAAACTAGGTTCTGGTTTTCCTGAAGGGGTTCCCCCTTCCTCAGCCTGCGGCCCCGGGGAAGGTTTGCAGGGACCAGACAAGGCTTTCGTCTCTATCTCTCTCTAGCTTTATCTTTCTGCCTTTTCCAGACTTGTTCTTTGTTTAAAAAAAACAAAAGGTCTGGAGGGGAGGAGCCACGGTGGCTGTTGTCCAAGGGATGTGATTTTAACCCCCTCTGCTCCTGAAAAATCAATATTCCTTTGAGTCTCTGTGAGGAGTGTTTTATAGACTCCCTTCTGAGCAGCCCCAATCTGTAAAGGCTGATATTATCTGATGACCCTTCACTTACTTACACATTTTTTTTTTAAACAAAATATTTCCTGAACCTCACCTTTCTCTAGAACTGAGACCTTATTGCATATATCTGCTTTGTGACAGTATGTCTTATCTGTCCAGTTTGGAAAGAAAAGCACCTCATTTACATACCCGGAGGCACCGGGGGGATGACAAAGGTCATCAGCTGACGTGGTAGCCTCCAGCTGGACGGGGAGCGTGCGGGAGGGCAGCCATGTTGTCCGTGAAGGGAGGAGGGAGACTCCAGGCTCTCAGCCAAGGTCAGACAAAAAGCCATCAGCTGGAGAACGTGTGTCTCCTGTGATCAGGTCCAGGCTTCACCAGTGTCGCCTCAGACCGAAGGCACCCAGGTTTATTCTTACGGTACATGTCATTTCACAGGGGAAACAAGCCACCTCCACTTAACTGCCAAATTCCAGAGCTAGAAGAGACTAGCTAGATGTCATGTCATCTGACGTTACAAACTGATGGCTGGACCGGTCACCACAGTGCATGTGTCTTTTTCGACCTGAGTAGCTTTTGTGGTTTGTGTCCTTGTTTCTTTCCGCTCCCCCCCTCCGCCCCGGTTTTTTATTAAACCTTATATTTGATATTGGAGTATAGCCAACTAACAATGTTGTGATGGCTGGTGGCTCAGACAGTAAAAGAATGCGGGAAACCTGGGTTCGATTCCTGGGTTGGGAAGATCCCCTGGAGAAGAGAATGACCAGCCTTCTCCAGTATTCTTGCCTGGAGAAGTCCCATGGACAGAGGAGCCTAGCAGGCCGCAGTCCACGAGGTCACTAAAGAATCAGAGAGGACTTCGCCACCGACCAACAGCAACAACGAGCACTTTATAGGCACTTTGAGCGACTGTTGGATGCCCCTAGCACAGCTGGCTATGACTGTTAACAACTGGCACAGAGGGTGAACGCATCCCCATCTGTTGTTCCACCACCATCATGTTAGCAGTCCTGTGAGACTGCTGTTGCTCAAGCTGGTCCAGAACTTGACCTTTGACCTTGCTTTAGGGGCTATCTTTGAACCACTCGAGAAAACTTGCCCCTTTTCTCTGTTATCATGTCAAAGTTTCCACACAAACAATGCTTACCACCTTATTCAGTTGTGAATCTTAAATCTGACTCTGTCAACGTGGAGGATGTCCTAGGTCTCTGAACCTGTAAAATGTTCCATACATTCAGTTGTTATTATTATCTGGCTAAATAGCCATGGCCAAGTCCACTTTCAGGGTTGAAAAATTGCCACCATTGAGAATTACCCAAAAGATAATTGAGCAACGAAAGAAATGCCAAGAGAGATATATCAATACATTTTGAACAATGGGGATGTCGTTGGAATAAGAAAGTACTTTAAAGGAAAGTCTTTTCATTTAAATGAATGAAAAAAAAATCAATCCCATTGCTGTATAGTTACTCTGTGCCTCAAGGAACACGAGAGAGGGAGGAGAGAGCTACAGAAGTCACCACACAGCATTCAGAAATAATAAGACCGAAGGTGGATCTCACTCGGCGTTTCTCCGTGTGACCTGATTCCCGGCTGCCTCCATTTATCACTAGGAAGAAGAGTGACCCTTGGGGTAAACCTGCTCTTTGCTCCAAAATAATGGCTGTAAAAACTTCCTTTAACTAGACTTTTCCCAGGGAGGGTGGAAGTGTTTAGATAGGCAAGACTGAGTACTGCAAGGGGGACCCAGATATGGAGCTGTTTATAGTCGAGGAGATAAAGCAGAACAGAGACGCATGATCAGCGTTAGGGAGGCACACGAAGGGTGGGAAGAGGTCAGCCTCCGCGGGTGCGCCCCGGAAAGGTACCATGGAAGAAACCGCGCTTCTGTTGAGCTGTGAACTCCTGCGGGCACAGGGAAGGTGTGGAAAGGACAGAAGGGGGAGGGGAGGGAGCCACGCCAAGCTAAGAGAGCAGGCTGATTACTTATTAATAAATGACTCAGCTAAAAACTTACACAATAGAGACACAGTCTGTGGATTAATCACTGACGTTCCTTTGCATCTTTCCTTCCAGGGTGCAAAGAGCAGCGTGAGTTTCTAGCCCTGAAACTCATTTTCCATGCAACCTGGGAAGGTCACTGGGTCCCCTGGCACCTCAGGCTGCACATCTGTTAAAAAGGGAAGGAACACCGGGCAGGCCTATCTCACCAGTGGTTCTGAGGATGGAACAATCTAGTGCCTGCAAAAAATGATTCGTGTTTTCACACATCCATCTATCGGGCCCTCTGGGCTCCCATCAGAAGCAGAGGGGAAAGGCGAGGATGTGGAACTCCAATTAGCTCAAGAGCCAGAACCAGCTCTATCAGGAGGGAGAAGGGGATCGTAATGATAGAGACATTTGTGCACTGGCTTTGGAAATGCTCTCTTGGCCCCTCAGCTGCTGGTAACTGTGTCTTTTCTGTCTTTTCATTAACTGTGAGAAGAAAAGCTCGATTCAGCAGAGAAGCTTCTCTTGGGAGGAAGTCGGCCAGGATTGGGAGTGAGCACCCTGAAGCTGGACTGGTTCCCAAAAAGAACCAGGTGCCAGCCACCCTCACCCCTCACCCACAGATGTCGTGCCTAGGGACTTCCCTGGTGGTCTCGTGGCTAAGACTCCATGTTCCCCATGCAGGGGTGCCCTGGTTCAACCCCTGCTCAGGGAAAGGGATCCCCTCTGCCACAACTAAGAATTCACATGCCCCAACAAATGATCCGCACCTTGCGATGAAGACCAAAGATCCTTTGTCCTGCAACTAAGACCCGGTACAGCCAAATAACAGATACGTATTTAAAGTACACGCATGTATTCCCTAACTGAAACAAAACAGATATCTTGCCTAGGACTGTCAGATATTCCTCCCTTTTTTAACAGGTGTGCAAACAGAGGTGCCAAGGGAGCCAATGACATCTGAAGGTTACGGGGAAAAGTGTTACAGGCTTGAGATATCTGTCTCTTCCCTTTCGGTAAACCCTCTAATGCGAAGAGCCAACTCATCGGAAAACACTCTGATGGTGGGAAAGATTGAGGGCAGGAGGAGAAGGGAACGACAAAGGCTGGGATGGTTGGATGGCATCACTGACTCAATGGACATGAGTTTGGGCAAACACCGGAAGAGAGTGAGGGACAGGGAAGCCTGGCGTGCTGCAGCCCATGGGGTTGCAAAGAGTTGGACACAACTGAGCGACTGAACAACGATCAACGGACCACTCTACTTGCAGACGGGAGGGTTTGGCTTTTTGTTTCTCTGGACAAAAGGGAAGAACCAAGGGGCTTCTGGGAGAGAGGCAGACACATTGGTAAGAGTGAGCTTACCTTCTTTGAGTAAGACCCCAGAATGGAGCCTGTCAGCTGCCCTCCCCTGGCTTGATACTGGTGGAAAGACTGCTTGCTTTGTCTGAGTTTCTACCCTTCCACGTTTTACCTGGGTTCTCGGGGCAGGGCAGTTGCTAGGAGTCCCTGAAGGAAGATTAGGAAGAGGTGAAAAGGTAAGGTCTGGGGCAATATTTACTCTCCCACGGCAGTCTGTGTGACCAAGAGGATGAATGAGGAGAGTACAGATAAGGTTAATCAACACAACAAGCTCATGGCTTCACTGGGACACTGGTTACAGTTTTCCTAAACCCTGAGAATGCGTTTTGATAAAGGGGGGACTCGTGGGGTTTTTCACTCTTGAATTCCCTCAGAAAACCAAGCTTTTCCAGACGCTGGTTTGACACTCTCTGTAAACACAATTAGTCTGGGGTCCCTGCCACACAGTAGTAAAGATGCCTTCAGAAAGGCAGGAGGGAGATTAAATGATTACATTAGGAGAGCAAATATATGTATGATAAAGTTTTATGAGCTCTTCTTCCAAGAAAGGGGCTCTGCAAGAGCAGTATTTTATTATACTTGTTTCAAGGCTCAGGGAACTGTAACCTCTCTTATTCAACCTGACCGTTGGTGATCATATTTATCTATTCACGACTTAGCCTTTTTTTTTTAAAGAAAGAAAATTCAGACCAAGCATCATATTGGTATTACTAACATTATTTAGTAAAGTGTCAAACATCTTGTTTTATACCATTTATAGTCTCTTCTAGAGAGGAGTTCAACATTTCTCTGGCGAGATAGCAAAGCAAGATTAAAATATTAATCTTAACTGTAGCAAGCAAAGATTAAAATATTATATGCAGTGATTTCTGGCCAACATGATGAGATTTCCTTCTTTGTAGAATGCATATAGTCATTTCACTGACTCCTGGAGAACTGGATGGGAGCTGATGGATGAGCTAAAATCAGCAGTTCCCTTTCAAGCACCAGAATCCAATTTCGGGGAAGACATCATTTCCATGGACAAGGGATAGGGGAGATGGTTTTGGGATGATTTGAACACATTGCCTTTATTGTGAACTTTATTTCTAATCTAAGGCCACTGCTGATCTGACACCAGGTACCCATCCACGGCCAAGAGGTTGGGGACTCCTGGGCTAAATGATGCTTAGGGCCTGATTGTTGCCTTTTCCATAACAACAACCCTCAGGTAAAATAAAAGCTTCTGCTCAGGGTTTCCCTGGTGGCTCAGAGGGTAAAGAATCTGTCTGCAAGTGAGGAGACCCAGGTTTGATCCCTGGGTCAGGAAGATCCCCTGGAGGAGGGCATGGCAACTCACTCCAGTATTCTTGGCTGGAGAATCCCATGGACAGAGGAGTCTGGTGGGCTATAGTCCCTGGGGTCGCACAGAGTCGGACACGAATGAGAGACTGACACACACATTCTTGCCTTTGCAGCCAGGGACTTATAGTCCAAGACAGTCAGTTGTTGCAACAACAACATGCTGCTCTTGTGTATAGCTAAACGAATGTAATGCAAGCTAACTTTTTGCATTAATTAAAGGAAAAAAAGTTTCTCCACCCAGCAGGTGAAAATGAAATTATGGAAGCTGTATAGTACTGCCAATCACTTGTGGTTTTCTAGTGAGTTGAAGGAAAAGTCCTGTTGTTCTATTTTGTTGTATGACAAGATGTCACAATAACTGGTTGTTAGAATGGATCTTTCCAAGGAAGCGGTTAGAGCCTCAGCGTACTCAGAAGACAAGGAAACCTGGTTCTAGGTGTTGTTTTCATGATGTTAGGTTTTTAAAATGCAGATTTTAATGGGCATAGAAAAATATATCCATCCACGTAACAACCACTTCAGTCAAGATTTAGAACCTATCACCCCAGAAAGTTACCCAGGTGCCTTTGCAGTTAATAACTGCCCCTCTATCACCTATGAAAGTGTTAGTCACTCAGTCGTGTCCGACTCTTCAAAACCACATGGACTGTAGCCGGCCAGGTTCCTCTGTCCATGGAATTCTCTGAGCAAGAATACTGGGAGGGATGGCCATTCCCTTCTCCAGAGGATCTATCCCACATAAGTGCCTCCAAACAAACATGGATCTGACTTGACCTTCAGGTTTTAGCCAACTGAAGTTGGAATAATTCTGACTCGGTGCCTAGCAATGCCCTGGTGCCCTGGTATATAATGTCAAGATAAATAAGGATGCACTGGTAATAATTAAACTGGTCCCAACAGAGTACAGAGGGTGGGGCTCTGTAACTCCTGGATTTACTTAGAGACAGACCTGGAAAGCAGCTCCTGTGCAGTGGCCCCTCCTGTGTCAGCCAGGGACAGAGTGACAACAGGATGAGGTGCCTCTGTGAGCCCGAGAGGCTGCAGGTGGCCAAGTCAGGGTGTCTTGCGGGTCCGGGAGGATCAGTGGAGGGTGGTGGGCGTGGGGGGACTGGTGTGAGAAGGGAGGTCAGAGGAGAAGTAGGCAGCCCA
>SJYA01006011.1:0-16019 GCA_006410615.1 Neotragus moschatus | reverse complement strand
GGGGTGGGGTGGGGATGGGTGGGGATGGGGGGCCGAGCCCCTGGACCCAAGGAGCAGGCTCGGCTGGAGGGGTTGTGAGACCCTGGCCGAGCGGCTCTGGAAGGCCCCTGAAGCCTGGCAGGCGCAGGTCGTTTCCATAATTATTACATCATACAGCCTATGTTGCATTAACATACATTATTTACTAAACAAATGCAGGTTTCAAAAAAATGTCCGACTGTGCTCCTGTTGCCCTTTGGCTTTTGAAAATGGCCTTGGTGCCTCTCAGCCCTTGGCCAGCTCTCCGGGGCTGTGCAGAGCCCTGGCGTGTGAGCGCCTGCCAAGCCTCTAATGACAGGGGCCCATTAGCGCACGGGGCTGGATTCCTGGAACCACCAGGAAGATTAGGAAATGGAGCTGAGCATGAGCTGGCTGCAGGCTCTGCCCGGGGAGGCACCCGCGCGCCCAGCGGCGGCTCCCTGGAGGATGGAGTAGGTGTAGATGGCGAGGGTGCCCCCAGGTCATTCGGGCAGGGGTGCTGCTGCAGGCTGGCTCTGGGCTCCCCTCCTCTCTACCCCTTCTGGGCAGCTCAGGAATCCTTGTGGCCAGCAGGCCTCGCTGTCACAACGAGGGGCAATGCAGCACGGAGGAGGCGTGCCGAGGGAGTGTGAATAAGTGCCCACCAGATGGCAGGAAGAAACTCAGACTGAAACAGTCTCAGACACAGTCCCTGCCTCAGTGGGAGGGATGGCGAGGCGGTGGGGCCGGTTATCTTAGACTAACAGCCGTCTCATGAGCGGGCTTCCCAGGTGGCTCAGGTGGTACACTGTCTGCCCGCAGTGTGGGAGACCCAGGTTCAGTCCCTGGGTTGGGAAGATCCCCTGGAGAAGGAAATGGCAACCCAGTCCAGTACTCTTGCCTGGAAAATTCCATGGACGGAGGAGCCTGGTAGGCTACAGTCCATGTGGTCGCAGAGTCGGACACAACTAAGCGACTGAACAACGACAAATTCATATTTGCAGTCTTGACCCTCCCCTTCACCTCAGAAAGTGACCTCATTTAGAGACAGTTTTTCCAGAGGTAACCCTAACCCAGTGTGACTGTCCTCATAAAAAGGGGACATGTGGACACAGATACTCAGAGAGACAAGGACGTGCAGACAGGGAGAAGACGGCTGTCTACAGCCCAGGGGAGAGGCTGGGAACAGCCCTCACAAGGACTCGATCCTGCCCACACTTAGGTTTTGGTTTTCTGGCCTCTAGAACTGGGCGACAATAAACCATCGTTTAAATCACCCAGCTGTGCAGCCCTAGGGAAGCTAACAGAAGTCCTGTGGTACCAAGGAACGTCTAGGCTGGTGCCCTTGGGGAGAGGAGAGAGGAGAGACGGAAGGTCCTGTGGGCAGCCAGAGGGGGACGTTGGGCTGAGGGTGCGGGCGGAGGGTGGGCACAGAGAAAGAAGCGTGAAGGAGCATCAGATGCCAAGCCAGGAACTAGGTCCAAGGGCCAACAGAAGCCAGTCTCACAGCACGGGTCTCTGGAAATTATACTCCTAGAAACATTTCCAACTCCACTGGCAACGTTGAAAACGCAAGCCACTGACACATTGACCCTGGGAAATCAAGAACTTTTTAAAAATTTTGACTGCAGTGATTGATTTATGTGAGTTTCTTGAATCATGTTCATTGTCAGCAATAATATGAACTTCCGTGGCTGGGGCAGGGATGGGGTTACTGGCATCCGGGGCTGCCCGTGGTCCTCTGGACTGACAGCCATGAGTGATGTACCCTGCCTGGCCTTGCAGGGTGGCTGGACTCCCCTGCCCGCAGATGAGGTGTGAAGACTGATTGCTTGCTTTTGATAACCAGCTTGACATGGAACTAGCCAACTTCCAATGTCAAGTGAAAATGAAAAAGAAAGTCCGCTCAGTTGTGTCTGACTCTTTGCAACCCCATGGACCTCATGGAATTCTCCAGGCCAGAATACTGGAGTGGGCAGCCTTTCCCTTCTCCAGGGCATCTTCCCAACCCAGGGACTGAACCCAAGTCTCCCACACTTCAGGCGGATTCTTTACCAGCTGAGCCACCAGGGAAGCCCCAAGTCAAGTTAGGGGGTAAGGAAACAGGCTGAGGACTTGGATTTTAGCTCATTAATGTCCAAACAACATGGAAACTTTCTGAATGGGAACAAGCCAAGCCAGAATATTTGGTCTTAAAAAATCCTTCCTGGGATCACGATGGGGGTCCAGGGTAGAAGGATGGGGCACTGGGTAACAAAGCTGGTAGGTAAGATTTTCCTCCGTTAGAATGCACGAAAAGTAAAGCATCCTGGGATGCTGGAAGGACAATACTTGCTTTGCAAATGAGTGGAAGGAGAAAACTTAAAACGAAGAGTTTGGGCCAGCAGTTCTTGGTTCTCAGGAAGGTCACATGAGGGTGAATAATGAACTTTCTCAGGGCCAATTCCTGGACAGCGGATCCTGTTTTATTGTCCAAAGAAAGGCAGGGTCTATTCTCCAATGTTCTGTAGGCTGTCGAGATGGGGGATAAATCTGAGACTGCCTTTAAATACTGGGTTTCAATTGCCTTCTTTCTTTCCTGGGCAGATATATGGGCTTGTGGTATGATTTAGTGCCCAAGCCCCAAGGAGCTGGAGTGTTCTGTAGGACCAAGACAGGGCTTTCCAATTATTTTTGTGCCGAGGACAAGCCTCAGTTCCCAGGAGAGGGACACTCAAGCTTGATGATTCTTCTTGGGAGGAAAAGTGAGAGGCCATAGCTAGGGCCAGCCTGGCTCCCCTACTGCTTTGGGGTTTGGAAAGACTGCCTATATAATGGTAACAGTAACAGTAACAGTAACAGTAATAGTAATAACAATAGTTGCGCTTCCCAGGTGGCACTAATAGTAAAGAACCTGCCTGCAATGTGAGAGGCGCTAGAGACACAGGTTCGATCCCCAGATCAGGAAGACCCCCTGAAGAAGGAAAGAGCAACCCTCTCCAGTATTCTTGACTGGAGAATCCCATGGACAAAGGGAGCCCGGTGGGCCACAGTCCATGGGGTCGCAAAGAATCAGACGACTAGGGGACTGAGCACATAGAATCATAGTTGCTGTTTTGTGCTTCAAGTGGGAGAGGTGTTCATTGCTTAAACTTTCTCCCCTCTCGGTTCTCTTTAACCAATCAAAGAGCTAAATAAGATCGAAGAGTCACCCGAAGCCTGGGAATCCCTCATAAAACTGGACAGCAGCTCTCCTCTCTGAAATTACACGTTCTGTGATCAGCTCTCTCAAGAGAGGCTCCGCTCCCGAGAGGATGGTGGTGGGCAGGGCCAGAGAGCAGCAGACTCCAGAACGTGCCCATATCCACTCGGGGACCCAGCTCCTGGCAGCTGTGACCTACTGGATTTGTCCCGTTCTCCTTGATCTCCCTGAGCAGACAAGTCACTCCTTCTCTCCCCAGAGCATAGGTGAGGGGTGAGGAAAGAAACCAGAAGTGTTTATTACAATATTTCTCTCTTCTAAGTCTGGAGTAAGGAGTTAAAATATAAAGCGTAGGATCATCGCTGTATACCTTTAATAACTGTAATTGTTGAGGACTTCCCCTGGTGCCAGGTATTCTGATGAGGATATTACATGCATCATTAATTTTTAAGGTGGTTTTGATTTCTTGACAAGGGACCAGAAATTACAGGCTTGCAAGTTCCTCTAAACAGTCACTGGCTCCACAAGCCAAGCTTTGGGTTAGCAAAGTGCTTTTACCCCTAGGCAGTCATCAGGGACCATGGTTGGCCCCAGGCTTGGTCTGCTGTGGGTCTTAGGGATTGAGAGCTCAGGAGGAGAAGATTTTCACATTCCAAGCAACCAGTCAGTATGATTGGTTCAAGCATGAAGTTTGACTCAGGTTAGTTCAGGGTTCAGTTCAGTTGCTCAGTCGGGTCTGACTCTTTGCAACCCCATGGACTGCAGCATGCCAGGCTTCCCTGTCCATCACCAGCTCCTGAAGCTTACTCAAACTCATGACTTTTGAGTTGGAGATGTCATCCAACCATCTCATCCTCTGTGATCCCTTTCTCCTTCTGCCTTCAATCTTTCCCAGCATCAGGGTCTTTTCCAATGAATTAGTTCTTTGCATCAGGTGGCCAAAGTATTGGAGTTTTGGCTTCAGCAACAGTCCTTCCAGTGAATATTCAGGACTTACTTCCTTCAGGATGGACTGGTTGGATCTCCTTGCAGTCCAAGGGACTCTCAAGAGTCTTCTCTAGCACCACAGTTCAAAAGCATCAATTCTTCGGTGCTCAGTTTTCTTTATGGTCCAACTCTCACATCCGTACATGACTACTGGAAAGACCATAGCTCTGTCTAGACTCAGGGTAGACCAGGGGAAAAAATACTAGGACTTTCTTTGGACCTTTTCTTTCTCAGAAACAGCAGCTTTTTTGTTCGTGGAGGTTGCTGATGACATGGGTAATGGAAGGCTTCCCTGGTGGCTCAGATGGTAAAGAATCCACCTGTAGTGCAGGAGACCTGGGTTTGATCCCTGGGTTGGGAAGATCCCCTGGAGGAGGGCGTGGCAAAACACTCCAGTCTTCTTGCCTGGAGAATCCCCATGGACAGAGAAGCCTGGTAGTCTGCAGTCCTTGGGGTCACGAAGAGTCAGATACGATTGAGTGACTAAGCATAGCAATGTTAAGAGTGGGGGTTTGGGGGAACCCTAGCAGAAAGACCCAGCTTGGGAGGAAAGCTAAACCAGAAATCAAGTCTTAGCGATCTTGTTCAAAAACTTGGGCCCCTTGCTAGAGGCTGAGCTAGACGTCTTCTGGCTTTCTAGTCCACTGAGGCTGCGTGTTCTCTCCCCCTTTTTGTGTTGAGTTTCTGTTGCACACAACCAAAAAAAGTGTTGGTTAATGTATTTGTGGATCTTCCCAATGGGATGAATGATCTTCAGAGAGTTTATTGTGGAAATGAAGTAGAAAAATGCATACCTAATGTTCTCAGAGCTTCTATGACCACACATAGCGCGCTCCCACCTCCAGGCTGAACCAGAGCCTCTGAAGATGTCACCACACTCGCCCTTTTAAATTTGGGATGAAATGCCACAGTCATTCACAGGAAGGGTACCTGGAGATGTCGGCCTGCAGCCTTGAGAATCTTAGCTGGGACTGATCAGTCCAGCTTGGGTCACTAACTGGGGATGGGGAAAGGGGTCCTGAAAGAGAGGACGTGCTGAAGGCACTTGATTATATGGGGAGGAGAGGTGGACGTCATGTCGCCAGGCTGACCGTGGAGGACGCAGAGCAGTCAGGGCGGGCGGAGGGAGCCCCGAAGATGCAGGGAGAGGTGAGGGGGTCAAATACCAAGTTTTCCTCGGTAGAGGCGTGACCGGAAGTGCAGAGGAGACACATCTCCCCAGGTCCCGACTTGGCAATGAGCCGCCCCTACCCTCAGACAGCTGTGGAAGAGGAGCCACGTCATCCATCAGGGAGGTGGAGTGTGATATGGGTCAGACTCTAGAGCGACTGTGGGTGGGAGTGTGGGCAGCCTCGGTGGGGGAACGGACGCAATCCCAAGTGTGTCCCGGGTGTTCACACGCGTGTGCCCCTGGGTGCACGTGGTGTTTCAGAATCATCAGAGGGTGGGCTCAGCCGACAGGCAGCTGTTAGCCAAGGGGCCCTTCCGCTTGTAACTGAGAAACGGCAGCGTGCTCTCTCTCCCGGAGCAGGATGATAGTAATTAATTGTTCATTGATCCCCACAGGTCAGCTGGGGGTCAAGGAAGTTGCTCCAGTGGCCTCCCAGTTTGCCAGGCAGTCAGGGAGCAGTGGTTTGAGACCTCCATGGGAACTGTCCTGTGCCCTAAACCCTGACAAAAGGTGACAGGATGATTATGGTAACCTCGCTGTCTGTTATTGCTAATGACACGCGAGCGAGCCGTTCAGGAACACCGAGCCAGCACACCATCGAAGGCGGGAAGGGGGAGCAGGAAGCGTGAGCGACAGCGGACACTTGTCAGCATGGGATGCAGCAGCAGGACTGTTAAGGCCACTATCAGAAGCTTAAGTAAGTGTCCACCTGGGTGCGAAGGAGCGCCTGGAAAGCCATGTAGGGCTCACTGCCGGTCCATACAGGGGTCTACAGTCCAAGGTGGAGAACTCTTACACTGTCCGAAGGGCACACAGAGTGGATGGATTCAATAAGATTCAGGTCAGGTCAGCAAAGCCTTCTCCCATCTGCCGTGGTCTTCTAGATTCCAGTGATCCCCGACAAGATCTCCCAGGGAAGGGGGGCCTGGTGCTAGGGCCTCAGGTTACATCTATGTTCCTGTGGAGTTTATACAGGTCCCGGGTGTATATATATATATATATATATATATATATCTGCCTGTCTGCATCTCTCCCCTCCAACCAGATGTAAGCTTTGAGAAGGCTGGAACCACCTGGGATGCCTTAAACCACAGCCACGGCCAACACTGAGTGTTGCGTTGTGCCAGGCACATAGTAAGCTCCATAATGCCTGGCACAGCGTGACATACATACTAGTTCTTAATAAATATTGATTGATTAAAAATATGGAACCTAATTACTGTATTGATCATGAGGATGGTGAGGGGCGGGGTAGGGTGCTGCTATGGTGAAATCTTGGTGGGTTCACTATTTCCCAGAGGAGAAGAGGTTCAAGGTGTTAACCTTTCTGGTTATCTGCACTTATATCTTAAAGGCTAAGGGTGAGATTACCGATGGAGTCTGTAATTGTGTGAATTTTTTCAGTGATGTATACTAGCTCCGAGTTAGGGCAGAGCTAATCTAGCTAACACTAGAACAATTTAGTGTCTACATTTCAGAGGGAAAACCATTTTGACTCAGGGAGAGAGAGTGTTTCGATGAAGCCAAGGATCTGTTTTTCTTCTGAAATACAGGTGCTTTCTGTGCACCTGCCTTTTCCTGTCGGGCGGAGCTGGACGTGGTTGCCTTTTGCAGCTCTTAGAGGCAAGACAGTTCTCTCACTGAAGAACCTTCCATCTGCTCGATGCCTCCCCCCAGAGCCATCAGCCACCACGAAATCCAAAGGACCCCACCTAAAGGATGCCTTTTGGAACCTTCCTGAAACTCAGTCTTTTGCAGGCTGTGATCTCTGGCTCTCGTGGTGTTCCTCCCACCTCTCTGCCTGTTTGTCTCAGCCCCCTTCACCGGCTCCCCAAGCGTCTCTCTGTCTCATCCAAGTTCACCACTGCAATTGCCACCTGTCACTCTCTCTCTCCAGAGGATGTCTCTCCCATGCCCAGGTCTCTGTGTCTTTGGACTTCTCAGGTACCAATCTCCACCTGAACATCCCAGAAGCTCTTGGAACTCAGTAAATAAAGACGGGCAGCATCACATACATGTCTCTACCTCTGCGTCCTCATCTCCAAAGCTGTTCTCCACTTAGCAAACGCCACCCTCAGGCACGCTCCCCACGTCAGAAGCCAGGACTCATCCTGAGCTTCTCCATCCCTTGCTTCTCACGCCCAGGCGGTGCCGGAGCTCGGGGTTGAGACTGGCTGCTGAGTCACTTTGGTCTCACTGTTGCTTCGTCACCTGCTGGGCCACCCACATAATTCAGTCCTCATCGTCTCCTCTGTAGGTCATTGGAAAGGCTGCTTAACGTTTCCCCCTTCCTTCCCTCGTATCCACGTCCCATTCATGTTCCACCCCACTGTTAAACATCTTTGAAGTATTTAGTGGGCTTCCCTGGTGGCTCAGTGGTAGAGAATCTGCCTGTCAATGCAGGAGATGCTGGTTCCATCTCTGGATCAGGAAGATCCCCTGGAGAAGGAAATGGCAATCCACTCCAGTATTCTTGCCTGGAAAAGTCCTATGGATAGAGGAGCCTGGCGGGCTACANAACAGGCAGCTGTTAGCCAAGGGGCCCTTCCGCTTGTAACTGAGAAACGGCAGCGTGCTCTCTCTCCCGGAGCAGGATGATAGTAATTAATTGTTCATTGATCCCCACAGGTCAGCTGGGGGTCAAGGAAGTTGCTCCAGTGGCCTCCCAGTTTGCCAGGCAGTCAGGGAGCAGTGGTTTGAGACCTCCATGGGAACTGTCCTGTGCCCTAAACCCTGACAAAAGGTGACAGGATGATTATGGTAACCTCGCTGTCTGTTATTGCTAATGACACGCGAGCGAGCCGTTCAGGAACACCGAGCCAGCACACCATCGAAGGCGGGAAGGGGGAGCAGGAAGCGTGAGCGACAGCGGACACTTGTCAGCATGGGATGCAGCAGCAGGACTGTTAAGGCCACTATCAGAAGCTTAAGTAAGTGTCCACCTGGGTGCGAAGGAGCGCCTGGAAAGCCATGTAGGGCTCACTGCCGGTCCATACAGGGGTCTACAGTCCAAGGTGGAGAACTCTTACACTGTCCGAAGGGCACACAGAGTGGATGGATTCAATAAGATTCAGGTCAGGTCAGCAAAGCCTTCTCCCATCTGCCGTGGTCTTCTAGATTCCAGTGATCCCCGACAAGATCTCCCAGGGATGGGGGGCCTGGTGCTAGGGCCTCAGGTTACATCTATGTTCCTGTGGAGTTTATACAGGTCCCGGGTGTATATATATATATATATATATCTGCCTGTCTGCATCTCTCCCCTCCAACCAGATGTAAGCTTTGAGAAGGCTGGAACCACCTGGGATGCCTTAAACCACAGCCACGGCCAACACTGAGTGTTGCGTTGTGCCAGGCACATAGTAAGCTCCATAATGCCTGGCACAGCGTGACATACATACTAGTTCTTAATAAATATTGATTGATTAAAAATATGGAACCTAATTACTGTATTGATCATGAGGATGGTGAGGGGCGGGGTAGGGTGCTGCTATGGTGAAATCTTGGTGGGTTCACTATTTCCCAGAGGAGAAGAGGTTCAAGGTGTTAACCTTTCTGGTTATCTGCACTTATATCTTAAAGGCTAAGGGTGAGATTACCGATGGAGTCTGTAATTGTGTGAATTTTTTCAGTGATGTATACTAGCTCCGAGTTAGGGCAGAGCTAATCTAGCTAACACTAGAACAATTTAGTGTCTACATTTCAGAGGGAAAACCATTTTGACTCAGGGAGAGAGAGTGTTTCGATGAAGCCAAGGATCTGTTTTTCTTCTGAAATACAGGTGCTTTCTGTGCACCTGCCTTTTCCTGTCGGGCGGAGCTGGACGTGGTTGCCTTTTGCAGCTCTTAGAGGCAAGACAGTTCTCTCACTGAAGAACCTTCCATCTGCTCGATGCCTCCCCCCAGAGCCATCAGCCACCACGAAATCCAAAGGACCCCACCTAAAGGATGCCTTTTGGAACCTTCCTGAAACTCAGTCTTTTGCAGGCTGTGATCTCTGGCTCTCGTGGTGTTCCTCCCACCTCTCTGCCTGTTTGTCTCAGCCCCCTTCACCGGCTCCCCAAGCGTCTCTCTGTCTCATCCAAGTTCACCACTGCAATTGCCACCTGTCACTCTCTCTCTCCAGAGGATGTCTCTCCCATGCCCAGGTCTCTGTGTCTTTGGACTTCTCAGGTACCAATCTCCACCTGAACATCCCAGAAGCTCTTGGAACTCAGTAAATAAAGACGGGCAGCATCACATACATGTCTCTACCTCTGCGTCCTCATCTCCAAAGCTGTTCTCCACTTAGCAAACGCCACCCTCAGGCACGCTCCCCACGTCAGAAGCCAGGACTCATCCTGAGCTTCTCCATCCCTTGCTTCTCACGCCCAGGCGGTGCCGGAGCTCGGGGTTGAGACTGGCTGCTGAGTCACTTTGGTCTCACTGTTGCTTCGTCACCTGCTGGGCCACCCACATAATTCAGTCCTCATCGTCTCCTCTGTAGGTCATTGGAAAGGCTGCTTAACGTTTCCCCCTTCCTTCCCTCGTATCCACGTCCCATTCATGTTCCACCCCACTGTTAAACATCTTTGAAGTATTTAGTGGGCTTCCCTGGTGGCTCAGTGGTAGAGAATCTGCCTGTCAATGCAGGAGATGCTGATTCCATCTCTGGATCAGGAAGATCCCCTGGAGAAGGAAATGGCAATCCACTCCAGTATTCTTGCCTGGAAAAGTCCTATGGATAGAGGAGCCTGGCGGGCTACATGTCCCTGCCTCTTTAAACTCCCTCAGAGCTTTCCAACACTTCTAGAAGGTCAAACACCTGGCCTGGTTTATAGGGACTGTGATACTCAGGCTCTTGATCAGGGTTCCCCGGTAGCTCAGCTGGTAAAGAATCCACCTGCAATGCAGGAGACCCTGGTTCAGTTCCTGGGTTGGGAAGATCTACTGGAGAAGGAAGAGGCTACCCACTCCAGTATGCTTGGACTTCCCTGGTGGCTCAGCTGGTAAAGAGTCTGCTTGCAATGTGGGTAGACCTGGGTTCAATCCCTGGGTTGGGAAGATCCCCTGGAGAAGGGAAAGGCTGCCCACTCCAGTATTCTGGCCTGGAGAATTCCATGGACTCTATAGTCCATGGGGTCGCTCAGACATGACTGAGCGACTTTCGCTTTCACTGGTTACTTCTGTGGCCCCCCAAACTGTCCTGCCACTTGACTGTCACTGTCATGTATAGAGTGATGCCCCCTCCATGGCCCGTGAAAGGAACGCCCTCAACCACACCACAGCAGTCCTGCTCTGCTTTAAGTCTCTGCCTCTGAGCAGCTGCCATCATCCTGCTGATCCTCATGTCTGCCACCAGGCAGAGTGGCAGTGTCCTTTCCATATACTCCCGTAAATGCCCCCCAATGTGCCAACACTTAGGATAACAGCTGACGTTTAGGAAGCACGTGCTGTGCCTGGCCTGGGTCTAGCCCAGAGCCCACCCTTCGATCCCCGGCTTCACGCTGCCTCTCCTCCAGTCTGTCTTTGCTTAAAGATCCGTCCTCCCTACTTAAGTATGAGTTTCCTCCAGGCTCTGGATTTGCTTTGTTCACTTTTTTTTTTTTTGTCCTTAACCCCAGTGCCTGGCATATCGCAGGGGTCAGCAATTTGTAGAAAGAAAGTAGTTCTGGATCTGTCTACTCCAGAGTATATTCGATTTCTCAGATTGTGCCTTTTAGCATCTAAAATATGGGGGAAAAGTGTATATCTGGCATCTTCATGGCCAAGCAAGAGAAAGCATTCTTATCCCAGTATCTATCTTTTATCTATAATATTTACCTATGAGCTATTGAAAATGATTTTCCAAAATGTGTCATGAAGGCAGAAGGTAGGACGGAAATTATGTCCTCCTGGAAAAATGTCCCTTTTTCTTCCAGGTATCAGGCTCCTTTTTAAAATTAGCTTCTGAACATGAACGACCCAGCTCTTTAAACTTTAATGTCCCAGCCATTTTAATTGTTTCTTTCAAAGTACAAAAGAGCAGCTGGGCCACATCGGCACTAATCACTTGCCAACTTTCCTTTTTACAGAAAAAAAAAACAGCTAAGCTCTTTCTGAGATTTAAAATCATTCCATCTGAGACCCCTGCTTGGCACCTACGTTTGCACTCACATAAAAGGAGCCTAATTTCTGCTTTTAAGAAATGTGTCACGAAAGCAACTTTCGGTTTTGTTCTTTTCTTTGAAAAGTAGAATAATAAAGTGTACAAATTTTAAAGTTTTTCTCTCCTTTTCCTTGGCCAGTATTCCTCTGCCCTTCTCTCCTTCGATTGTCCTGAGATAGTGTTGCCAAATAAAATACAGGAGAGTCAGTAGATTTGAATTTCAGATAAACAACAGATACTGTCTTACTATACGACTGTCGAAGGCAATATTTGAGATATATTTATATGAAAAATGTATTTGTTGTATATTTGAAATTCAAAATTTATTGGTGCCCTGTGCTTTCATTTGCGAAACCTGACAGTCCTAACCTGGGAGCTTCCTATTTCTACTGAATGGAAAATGCTACAAAGAACAATATTCTGAAAACGAACAAGTAAATAAACCTAACAGCATGTCTTGGGATATCTCATCTCACATACCTCCCCGCATACTCTCGGGTCCCTGATAAATAATTTCCCTCTTGCGATCCAGAAGGATAGTATATGTGATTTCTGGACCCCTAAGCAACCCCTGTCAGTGATCTACAACCACTTACTGAAAATGAGTATGTTTTTAGGGAACTCGTGACCCAATGGGGAAGGTGGTGCTGTCCCTATTAGGGGTCACATTCTAGGTTTTATGATGCAAGAAAGAAAACGCTTTATTTTAGGGTGGCCCCGATGAGGAATGACGATGATTTCCGAGAAGGAACAGAGAAAGCAGCCAGAAAGGAGAGCGAGGGGCATCCCTTTGTAGACAGCAGGAGGCTCCCCGCCCCCGCCGCCCCTCCCTCCTTCTCTGGATCCAGGGCAGGGGTGGGTCTGGGGGGTCTGGGCGGGGTCTCCCACTGTCACAGGCACGCCCCCTGGGGCACTGTTTGGCCCTGGGTCTGAAATTGATTCTTTCTGGGTTTCAGGGCAGAGGCAGCAGCTCCTCCTGTCACTTTCAAGACTTTTATAGACTCTGACAGCGGCAGAGGCGCCCTGTCTTTTGTCTTTTGTATTCTGTTTGTGTGCAGCCTCTGATCCACGTGGGGCCTAACATGCATGGGCCTGAAGGGGAGGGTCTGCTCCAGGGGCTGTGGGCTGGCAGGACAGTCCTGGGAGGAAGTGGGGAGGTCCCCTTGCCCCCAGGCCATCCTTTTAGATTTACACACTCCTGCTGGGATCTCCTTGGAGGAAAGGCTTTGCTGGGCCCATCACCTGGGATGACCCAGGGTGTGCAGGGCATCCTGAGGTGGGAGACGCAGGGCACTCCAGATGAGGGTGCTGCTCCCCGAGGCACTTCCAGCCTGCGTGGGGACATGAGCATTAAAACAGACAGGCAGTGCAGAATGAGGTGGACGTGGTGGTGCCTGTGGCTTGGTAGCCGGGAGCAGTTCCGGGCCTGAAATGGTGCAGCGGCCTTTAGAGGAAAGACACAGGAATAAACTGGGAACCAGACCAGACTGCAGCACGTGGCCGTCTGGTCGCCATGGGAGCGCCGGCTCTAAGGTGCGCTGGTTTCAGTAGTTGCCACACGTGGGCCCGGTTGCCCCGGGGCATGTCGGATCTTCCTGGACCAGGGATCAAACTCACGTCCCCTGCATCGGCAGGCAGATTCTTAACCTCTGGAACACCAGGGAAATCCTTCCACTCCGGTTTAAATGGCCCCCGATGCAGGAAAGTGGGGTGTAAGTGTGGCTGAGAGCGTCTGAAACTCAGCATCACCTGGACGGCAGGGACTGTTGAAATAGACGTGAGTGGGCCCACCCTCAGAGTTTCTGACGCAGGGGCTCTGGGCCGGGCCTGAGCATCTGCATTTCTGACAAGTCCCCAGGGCTGTTGGTCTGCGGAGCTTACTGTGAGGTCCACTGGTCCTGCCCAGGAGGACCAGAACTGCTTCCCTTCCTAGTTCCCTGTGTCTCCCCTTCCTAGAAGTGGCTGTTCTGTAAACAGTCAATCATAAAAAGTGATGCTGGCCAGGAGTGGGATTGCTGAGGCGCATGGGAGGAAGTCCAAAAGGGAGGGGACATATGCACACATGTGACTGGCTCACTTCGCTGTGCAGTAGAAACTAACACAACGTTGTAAAGCAACTATACTCCAATAAAGCACTTCTCTGGCGGCTCAGATCGTAAAGAATCCGTCTTCAATGTAGGAGACCCAGGGTTCGATCCTTGGATTGGGAAGAACCCCTGGAGAACGGAATGGCAACCTGTTCCAACATTCTTGCTTGGAGACTCCCTTGGACAGAGAAACCTGGTGAGTATACAGTCCACGGAGCTGCAAAGAGCTGGATGCACCTAAGAACACGTGCCCGTATACTTCAATAGAAAGTAAATTTTTAAAAGGGGATCCTGGTATCTGCCTATATTTTATTAAGATTGGCAGGAGGAGGAAGAAATTTTTCCCTAGTTTCTTTTTTCCATCTACTCAATCTTTGGAACTTCAGCTTTCATTTTTTGGCTGCTATTCCCAGCCCAACACCAATTCACCCATCATTCCAATTCACAGATCATTACAAATAGCCAGCAGGTCTAAAGTATCCACTCTGGTCTTTCCTTATCTCTGTCCTTGCGGTGAAGGTGCCACTGGCAGAAGGGGATGCCAGATTCAGGCAGTGTTCTTATGAAGCCTAGAGGTTAAACACATTCATGCTGCCCTCCACCATTTACAGCACCAAAACCCCCACATTCCAGATAGAAGGAGCAAGAAAGCGGTTAAGGAGGCTGGGCATTTAAGACCTGTCATCAGTTGTCACAATGTAACGGGCAAGCTCTGTGACAGAAAACAAAACCCATCCAATGACGATTTTTTAAAATATTTATTGATTTGGCTGTGCTGGGTCTTAGTTGTGGCATGTGGGATTTAGTTCCCTGGCCAGGGATTGAACCCAAGCTCTCTGCTCTGGGAGCACAGAGTCTTAGCCAGTGGACTGGACCACCAGGGAAGTTCCATCCATCAGGGATCTTAATAGATAGTGGTCCAGCCCTAAGCCATGGGAGGAGCTTGCGTCACTCACAGTAGAGAGGGGGCTTCTCACTGATTTTCCGTTGCCTGTTTCTTGCTGCTTCCGCTAACGTGTTTGCTTTATTTTTTCCCTGTCTGTCCTCGTTGTTAAAACTATCACGTCAACTGAGTACCCTGAAAACTAGAGATGCCGAATGGTCACATCTACCTTGTTCTGGACAACAGGGAAGAGGGAGGGATTTCCTCGCCTTCCCAAGCAGAACTTTTGAGATGGAGCATCCTTACAGGATCTGGAAACTGCCTGCTGGGATCGCAGATGGTGCCAGCTGCTCTGCAGTCAGGAAAAAGAGATGCAAGCAAGGAAAGCGGCGTTCTGAAAGAAGCAGCAGAACTAGGGGAGAGATCCCCCTGAGAGGCAGCACGAGGGCCATCAGACAAGGCAGCCCAGGCCACTTGGAAGGACTGGCAACCTGTGGAGTCCAGACCTGGGGGTCAACCAACCTGTCCTCTGTACAATCAGGCTGTTCACAGCCCTCCCCCGGGAAGACAGGTCAGTTGATCCCAGGCCCTTGACCCCAGCTGCTTGGGGGGAGAATCCCCTCCCACGAAGAGGTCCAGTGCAGCTAGCTCTCCTCACCCCCAGCTTCCCCCAAGATTTTTCCCTTCCTCGACCCCTCCTCTGCCTTGTTCTTCCCTTGCCCTTGAAGTCCAAAGGCAGGCAGCCTCCTGTCTTCCAACAGAATTAGTAGCAGGGCTATAAGGGGGTTGATGAGCGCCCTATTTGCTTTAGGACAAAAACTGTTTCTGGGTCTGCTACTGCGGACTCCTGTTTGTGTTCCATTCATGGGTTGGAGATGAAGCAGATGGGTTGGAGTTGAAGCAGACTGAATGCAAATCCCCGGGGGCACTGCGTTTCTCCAAGTGGGAAGGGCCTTGTGTGGGCGCTTGGAGAACTGAGCTCGGTCCAGACAGCCACACGACCCCCTGCGTGACTTCAGGCCACCCCTGTGGCCTCCCCAGGCCCAGTTCCCTGACATGCCCACCTGTCCACAGCAAACATGGAAACTCCATCAGGAAGGCCGCTTCTGAAAGCCTCCTGTGTGATCTGGAACAGGGAGGTCAGACTCTGATTCGGGAGCACAGGTTGATTTTTCAAGCAGTTCACTGTGTCCCAGCGCTGGAGAGATGAGATCACTGAAACCAGTGGTTAGTTTTGAGCAGCTGAGTTTTAAACCCAGGACTTCAGGGGTTGAGTTTGAATGTCTGGACATCCTTCTGGGAGATCTTAGGGTCAAGGCCTGGGACTGGGGGCAGGGGCGGGGGCTGGTGGGGCCAGGAAGCCCCGAGGCCGGGTTGGGGAGACCCGTGCTGAATGGTCAGTAGACTCGATGCCCCTGTCTCCCCAAGGCTCTCCCCCAGCACCCCGCATGTGAAGTACATGGTCTCCTCCACGAAATGCACTGGTTCAGAAATACTTTAGGCCCCTGGTTTGTGTCAGTCAGCACACATCATTGATAACTGAGTGTCTAGTCTAGGTAACACATGGAGTGGACAAATAATTCCAGGCAG
>SJYA01006009.1:0-21314 GCA_006410615.1 Neotragus moschatus | reverse complement strand
TTTAGGCCAATTAGGCTTCAGCAATATTGTCCAAGGACAAAGACACACACAGAGACCTCACAGTTTTCCACTTGAAATATAAAATGTCTCTTTGCCCACCCCCCCTTTTTTTTTCTTGGCTTGAAGTTCTGCCAACTTGCTCATGACTGGAGTCCCAGACAGAGTGGGCTGTGTATCTCAAGGGTTAAAATCAGGTTTTTCCCCAGGAATGTTTTCTGTTTCTCAGGCAGGATAGGAGCTCCAAAAAAAGTATTTTAACAAGTCAGCTTTTTCCTAATTGCATGTGCTAGAAGAACTGGTTTTGCAATTTCAAAAAGATTTCAGTTTAACCTATTTTCTCCAGAGTCTAAAAAATATCATGGCCATTCAGTGTCAAAAATGTCATCTCTTCTTTTTGTAGTCACAGTATCATAGCTAAAATTTAAACCAGAGTGTTCAAATTGGCTCTGATGACAGGGGTAGACTGATTGATAAGATGTTGCCCCAGCAGGGATTGTCTCTCTGGGCAAGTGAGGTCTTCTTTTAAAGAAAGCCTGTATATAAGGGACATTTGGGGCTCTGGGGATGAAACTTACCCCAGTTTTTCCAAGATACAATTCAAAGGGGTAGTTCTAGGACTGCTAGCTCCCATCTATAAGAGAAAAAAGCAGCACCCAGTGCCGTGGCTCTTTTCTACCAGAGGTGACCCTTCCTGCTCTAGATAGGGGTATAGACAGGTCTTCCACCTAAGCTTCCTTCCCTGGCCAGAGTTAACCTGTCCCTTGCCGACAGTAATCCAAGTCTATGCCCCACTAAAGCTGAATAAGCTGAAGCTGAACAATTCTATGAAGACCTACAAGACCTTCTAGAACTAATACCAAAAAAAAAGATGTCTTTTTCATCATAGAGGACTAAAATGCAAAAGGATGAAGTCAAGAGATCCCTGGAGTAACAGGCAAGTTTGGCCTTGGAGTACAAAATGAAGCAGGGCAAAGGCTAACAGAGTTTTGCCAACAGACCACACTAGTCATAGCAAACACACTATTCCAACAACACAAGAGAAGACTATACACATGGACATCACCCGATGGCCAATACCAAAATCAGATAGATTATATTCTTCATAGCCAAAGATGGAGCAGCTCTATACAGTCAAGAAGAAGTACAGTCTATACATACAAAAAGAAGACCAGGAGCTGACTGTGGCTCAGATCATGAACACCTTATTGCAAAATTCAGATGTAAATTGAAGCAAGTAGGGAAAACCACTAGACCATTCAGGTATGATCTAAATCAAATCCCTTACAGTTATACCATGGAGGTGACAAATAGATACAAGGAATTAGATCTGATAGGGTGCATGAAGAACTATGGATGGAGGTTTGTAACATTGTACAGGAGGTGGTGATCAAAACCATCCCCAAGAAAAACACAAAAAGGCAAAATGGTTGTCTGAGGAGGCCTTACAAATACCTGAGAAAAGAAGTGAAAGGTAAAGGAGAAAAGGAAAGATATATCCATCTGAACGCAGAGTTCCAAAGAATAGCAAGGAGAGATAAGCAAGCCTGCCTAAGTGATCAATGCAAAGAAATAGAGGAAGACAATAGCATGGGAATGACTAGAGATCTCTTCAAGAAAATTAGAGCTACCAAGGGAAAACTTCATGCAAAGATGGGCACAATAAAGGACAGAAACAGTATGGACCTAATAGAAGCAGAAGATATTAAAAAGAGGTGGCAGGAATACACAGAAGAACTATACAAAACAGATCTTAATGACTTGGATAACCACACTGGTGTGGTAACTCACCTAGAGCCAGACATCCTGGAGTGCAAAGTCAAGTGGGCCTTAGGAAGCATCACTATGAACAAAGTTAGTGGAGGTGATGGAATTCCAGCTGAGTTATTTCAAATCCTAAAAGATGATGAAAGTGTTGCACTCAACATGCCAGCAAATTTGGAAAACTCAGCAGTGGCCACAGGACTGGAAAAGGTCAGTTTTCATTGCAATCCCAAAGAAAGGCAATGCCAAAGAATGTTCAAACTACTGCATAATTGCACTTATCACACACGCCAGCAAATATTCAAAATTTTCCAAGCGAGGCTTTCACAATACATGAACTGAGAAGTTCCAGATGTTCAAGTTGGATTTAGAAAAGGCAGAGAGGAACCAGAGATCAAATTGCCAACATCAGTTGGATCATAGAGAAAGCAAGAGAATTTCAGAAGAACATCTACTTCTGCTTCATTGAGTATGCTAAAGCCTTTGACTGTGTGGATCACAACAAACTGTTGAACACTCATTCTTAAAGAGATAGGAATACCAGACCACCTTACCTGCCTCCTGAGAAATCTGTATGCAGGTCAAGAAGCAACAGTTAGAACTGAACATGGATCAAATGGAATGGTTCCAAATTGGGGAAGGAGTACGTCAAGGCTGTATATTGTCATCCTGCTTTTTAACTTATATGCCGAGTACATCATGCAAAATGCCAAGCTGGATGAAGCACAAGCTGGAATCAAGATTGCTGGGAGAAATATCAATAACCTCAGATACGCAGATGACACCACCCTTATGGCAGAAAGTGAAGAGGAACTAAATAGCCTCTTGGTGAATGTGAAAGAGGACAGTGAAAAAGCTGGCTTAAAACTTCAACATTCAAAAAACAGATAATGGCATCGGGTTCCATCACTTCATGGCAAATAGACAGGGAAACAATGGAAACAGTGATAAACTTTATTTTCTTGAGCTCCAAAATCACTGGAGATGGTGACTGCAGCCATGAAATTAAGGCACTTGTTCCTTGGAAGAAAAGCTATGATAAACCTAGACAGCATATTCAAAAGCAGAGATTACTTTGCTGACAAAGGTCTGTCTAGTCAAACCTATGGTTTTTCCAGTAGTCATGTATGGATGTGAAAATTGGACCATAAAGAAAGCTGAGCATTGAAGAATTAATGTTTTTGAACTATGCTGTTGGAGAAGACTCTTCAGAATCCCTTGGACAGCAAGGAGATCAAATCGGTCAATCCTAATGGAGATCAGTTCTGAATATTCATTGGCAGGATTGATGCTGAAGCTGAAGCTACAATACTTTGGCTACCTGATGGGAAGAACTGACTCTCTGGAAAAGACCCTGATGCTGTGAAAGATTGAAGGCAGTAGGAAAAGGGGACAAGNTCCCTTGGACAGCAAGGAGATCAAATCGGTCAATCCTAATGGAGATCAGTTCTGAATATTCATTGGCAGGATTGATGCTGAAGCTGAAGCTACAATACTTTGGCTACCTGATGGGAAGAACTGACTCTCTGGAAAAGACCCTGATGCTGTGAAAGATTGAAGGCAGTAGGAAAAGGGGACAAGAGAGGATGAGATGGTTGGATGGCATCACTGACTCGATGGACATGAGTTTGAACAAGCTCCAGGAGTTGGTGATAGGCAGGGAAGCCTGGTGTGCTGTAGTCCATGGGGTCGCAAAGAGTTGGACAATACTGAGCAACTGAACTAAAATGAACTTACCGATGCAGGTGTCTCATTACCATCCCTCCCCATTCTACCACCGAGGTGGAGTGGAAATGCAGCAGGGGTAGTCCTGATGGCATCCCAGATTGATGTCCAGTTCCTCAGCATTAAAACCTTTGCATGATTTCTGCTCCTCCTCTGATACCACCCAGGGTAATATATATTAAGAAAAAAATAGGTGATGAAGGGCCCGCCAGCGAGGAAAAAGTGATTTTTGTTGAGCTATTAGGGCCAATCCTTCCAGTTCATTTCCACAGATTACACAGAAAGAATATCTAAAGAGTTGAGACAAAAGCCACTGGAGAACCTCCTCTGGACTGCTAAGAGCCAGCCTTACCAAATGAAGCCCATTGCACTTCCAATCTGATCAGATCCTGGAATTCCCAATCTGTGTCCTCAGAAATCTCACATTTGCCAGCAGTGCCTCCATCCATATAGACCAGACGCGCAGCTGTAACAAGGATTCATTTTCAGGTTGTTGGCCCGAGGCAGGCGGCTAAGGGAACAACCTCTAGCCTGAGAAATGTTCCTGGAGTCAGAGCTCCACCCAGCTCCCAACTGTGCTCCTGTCTGCAGTGCATGAAAACACTATCCAGGTGTAACTTTTGGCTTCTAGCAAGACTAGGTGCTTTGTGACTGTCAATCCAAATTTGAGGTCTAAGTAATAGTACACAGTAACAGAATGGATGGCAAGTCCCTTGAAAGTCTATGATTTGACAGATTAGGTTAGTAGTTTCAATTCTCCAGGCAGTTAAAAAATGGTCAAAAAGACCAGGAAAAGGTGACCAAGAAAGGAAAGTTTGGTCCACACACTTCACCCATTTCTGGCCACTCCCCTCACAGGGATGTTGGCTGCCTCTTGGTATCACCAAATCAGTATAAATCCCTGACAGGATCCCCTTTTGGGGCTGCCCTCAGTCGTTATGAGGTGCCACGGAAACACAAACTGGGCTTTACTCTCGTTTTGCACTTGTTTTGTGCATTTCTGGCTTTCAGTCAATCACTTGCACAGGCACACTGTAGAGTTAACAAAGCAGAAAACTAGGACAACAAAAGAACTAGAGCCCAAGTGTCCTTACCTTGTCTTAAAGATCCTGGATGAGCACCCAAGATGATAGCTTAGCAGTAAACAGTGAACAGTGTCATTGGATTCGTGGTCTCTGAAGGAGATTTAACTCTGGGACCAAAGACAGTCTCAGTCACTCAGAGCTTTGTGTAGATTTTATTTAATGTGAAAGTGACAGAAAAAGCTTCTCACATAGATATCAGAAGGGGATAGAAGAGTACCCACCTTACTAATTTAAGTAGGGCCTTATATATGTCTGAGAATAGATAAAAAATACCTCAAGGCTGTGAGAACTTTGCTGACCCTTTCCTGTAACACATCCTGGGATGACATCAGCATGAGATTAGTCAGAAGGAACAGGTTAACCCAGAGCTCAAGGCTGTGGAAGTTTTCACCCAGACTTTCCCCCATAACATACATCCAAAGCTCAAAAAGAGGCATGTCCTTGAACAAGAGATACTGCTGCCTACAAGGCCTACTTGTCTACAGCAAAAGAATGTGAAAAAGAATGCTTACCTCCTCCATAAAGGGGCCTTAGGCTTGGACTCCTTATCAACCTGCCAAAGTTAACTCTCAGTACTGTCCTAAGTCACTTTAGTAGTGTCTGACTCTGCAACCCCATGGACTGTAGCCCGCCAGGATTCTGTGTCCATAGGATTCACCAGGCAAGAATACTGGAGTGGGTTGCCATGCCCTCCTCCAGGGGATCTTCCCAACCCAAGGATTGAACCTGTGTCTCTTATGTCTCCTATGTTGGCAGGCATGTTCTTTACCACTAGCATCACCTGAGAAACCTGGTACTATGCTTGGTACCTAATAGATCCTCAGTTAACAGTAACTTTGAAAGGCCAAATGTAAAGATTTCCCACTATCAAATTCTTTTTTCTAGTTGAAACACTCACTTTACTGTTGACTGAATTTTATCATGCTTGAAGTGAAGTTGCTCAGTCATGTCTGACTCTTTGTGATCCCACAGACTGTAGCCTACCAGGCTTCTCTGTCCATGGAATTTTCCAGGCAAGGGTATGGAGTGGGTTGCCATTTCCTTATCTAGGGGATCTTCCTGACCCAGGGATCGAACTTGGGTCTCCTGTATTGCAGGCAGATGCTCTCCTGTCTGAGCCATCAGGGAAGCCCTTATCATGCTTAAGGTGCTGAAATACTGAGGCACTAGTCAGGAACCTTGTTAGCATGTGTCAGACCCTACTGACTAATTCACAACAAAGATTTTATGTTATCTTTTGCCACTTTGTCCAAGACACTAATGACAGCTTTAGGCATGTGAGTACAGCAGAAGATCCAGCTCCTCAGTCTGTTGTATTCATATATAAAAAAAAAAGTTTGGAAAGCTAATACAGGCATTTCGTTAAGCCTTAAAACAACGGAAACCAAATCCATGCCAGGGTTCCTGCTTGACACATGTTCCTCGAAAGATATTATCTCTTTCAACATATACAAAGTCAAAAAAGGCATAGTTAAGGGACAGAGTATCACCTACATTATATGTCAACCTTTCAACATGAGAGAGAAAAGGCAAAGTTTCTTCATTTAGAAACTAGGTCTCCTCTTCACATACTCTGCCAAAATAGGATTGTGGGATTGGTTTTTAGGAGAGGTATTTTGAATGTCCAGTTTCTGCAGTTAATCCCTCATTTGCTCATCCTATGACAGCAAGAAACTTTCTGATTTTAAAGTCTTTTCAACTGACTAGAACTTTTTTACTGATTCCTGCCTGTTTTCCTTATAAGCACCACAAAAAACAAAAGGAAAGCCTAGGAATATGAAACTAGTGAAAAAGGAAAGGTACATGTATCACTATATGAATAAGTACTCTTCCATCCATGGTGGATGTAATAATCTATTTCTTAAATTGCACTGTGTCTTCCCAATGATGTCAAACCCTAAAAGTATTGCAGAGATAGTAGGTTTTTTTGGGAAAAGGATGAGCTCTGTATTAGTCTGCAGTGACTCAGTTTAGATATGAAAATAGGTTCTGAAAAGCGACCTCTTTGGTCCATCTGGTTAGACTAGTTGATGTCTATGTGAACATTTATTCATCTTTATTAGCAAGGTTTAAAAGATGAACAGATTATCAAGACTCCCACTATCAAATTCTGAGACCCAACACCTAGAGAGCAAAGGTTAGGAAAAGACATCTATAGCCAAAATGAATCAACTATAAAAGTTTTACAAATGAGTTCTCATTTAAGGAAAAGTGTTTATAAACTTCAGTAACCTCTAATGCTTGCCTTTAGGCTCAGCTGTTTCCTTCTACAACCTGTACACACAGGGCACAGAGCAGTCACAGAGGTCAAGCCTAGCTAGCAACACGTAGCAGAAGCAATAAAGAATCTACTGAGTCCTGGCTTCAGATTCTGCTTTAAGCATCAGTCTATTGCTCAAAGATGACTCAGAACTCTTTAAAAAATTTAACTCTCTTTTAAATTTCATTTTTATTTTTGGCTGTGCTTGGTCTTCACTACTGTGCAAGCTTTTATATAGCTGTGGTGAGCAGGGGCTACTCTCTAGTTGAGGTGTGCAGGCTTCTCATTGCAGTAGTCTCTCTTGTTGTTGTAGAGTACTGGCTCTAGGGTACATGAGCTTCAGTAGTTGCAGCTCCCAGGCTCTAGAGCACAGGCTCAATAGTTGTGGCGCATGAGCTTATTTGCTTTGTAGCATGTGGGATCTTCCTGGATCAGGGATGGAATCTGTGTCCTACATTGATAGGTATATTCTTTACCACTGAACCACCATGGAAGTCTAGATTCTTTTTTTTTTTTAAGAGCCCCATTTAAAAGCACATTTAAATGACTGGCATTCAGTGATGAACATTCATATTCAATCTTCCAGCATTTTGTCACCAACACATCCTCTGCCTCAAAAATCTACAATCTGTTTTGCACCATATAACATTTTCAAACATATTTTAGCTGTCCTTAATTAAGTTATCAAACATTTTTTAAAATTTATTATTGATTTTATTAGCATATAGTTGCTTTACAATGTTGTATGAGCTTCTACAGCATGTGTGAATCAGCTATACATATACATATATCCCATCCCTTTCGGATTTCCCTCCCACTTAAGTCACCATAGTGCATAAGCAGAGTTCCCTGTGCTATACAGGATGCTCCCAGCAGTTATCTATTTTATATAAAATATCCATGTCCATGGAGTCTACAGAGTCAAACATGATTTAGCAACTGAGCAACAACAATCAGTAGTGTATCTGTGTCAATCCCAATGTTCTGGTTCCTCCCACTCACCCCTTTCCTCCTTGGTATCCATACAATCATTCCCTATGGCTCTATTTCTGCTTTGCAAATAAGTTCATCTATACATTTCATGAGACCCACATATACATGTTAATATGTTTTTCTCTGACTTACTTCATTCTGTGTAACACTCTCTAGATTCATCCACATCTCTGCAAATAATGCAATTTCATTCCTTTTTATGGCTAATATTTCATTGTGTATATGTACCACATCTCCTATTATTATTTTTTTATTATTTGGCTGTGGTGGCTCTTCATTGTGGCAGCTGTGGTGCCACAACATTCTTGTGGTGCCTGAACTTCCTAGTTGCAGCATGTGGGCTTAGCTGCTCCACGGCATGTGGGATCTTAGCTTCCCCATCGGAGATCGAACCTTTGTCCTCTACATTGCAAGGCAGGTTCTTAACCACAGAACACCAGGGAAGTCACCCAAATCTTCTTGATCCACTCCTCTGTGATGGACATTTAGGTTGCTTCCATGTCCTGCTATTGTAAATTGGGGTGCATGTGTCCTTTTAAAACATTTCTAAGTGCATGCACAGTGGTAGATGCCAAGACAAAGTTGTTCAAGTTTAGTCTAGTGGCAGAGATGAAGTGAAGTGCTACAGGGACTGCTGCTGTGAGTCTGTACAGGGACCCCAGTAAGGGATCAGGAAAAGAACCAAAAAGACATGAGCTGAATCTGGAGGGAAAAGTTGACACTGCACCAGAGACAAGGAGAGAGAGGGATTCTAGGAAATGATATAAGCAAATGAGAAGAAATGGATATTAACAGTGTAAAGTGTAGGATGTGCTTTAGTGTAGCTAGATTAAGTTGGGGTGGCAGGAAATGAGGCTTCCAGATCATGAATGCACCATGGAAGCAGCCATGTAGCATGTCAGGACAGATTCCTCTGGAAGCTGATAAGCATGACGGATTAAAGCAGTGGGTCTTAACTTCTTAAGATTTCTTTAAGCAATGGAAAAAGGTACGCACCCTTTCACTGGGAAAAGGTACATACATGCAGACACAAAATTACTCACAGTTGCCTGGTTAGGAATAAGGCAGAGGAGCAACTACAACAATTCAGGTGAGACATAAGGAAGCCTGAACTAAACCACAGCAAGTGGGAAGATAAAAGGGAAAGATGTGAGAAAAAGAAAGATGGCTGAGTGTTAGCAACAGATCTTGTCACAAACTGGACTTGAGAAATGAGGGAAAGGCATGCATCAAGGATAACTCCCAGGTTGGTTTGTGGTATAGACAATTGAGTAGAAGGTAGTGTCACTCATGGAGAGAAGCAGGCTTTGGAAGAGAAGATAGGTTTAGTTTGGGAAATGTGAAGTCAAAGGTGCCTTTAGAACATCCAAATAAAGAAGTTCAGCAGGAAGCTAAATATGACCCAGAGGGATGGTACAGGGAGGGAGGTGGGAGGAGGTTCAGGATGGGGAACACGTGTACACCCGTGGCGGATTCATGTTGATGTATGGCAAAACCAATACGATATTGTAAAGTAATTAACCTCCAATTAAGATAAATTTATATTTAAAAAATATGCCCTTCCTTTTAATGACTCTTGTACTGGCTCTCTTGCTCTAATGTTCAACTACAAACAGGCTTCTAAGTCTCTGTTTAACACTTCTAAATTGAGACAAGTATATCCTCCATTTACAGAAAAAAATCCAGAAATGGGAAAAGAAATTAAATTTCACACAGCCAAAATTATTTCACATTTTTTAACTGAAAGAATAGACTTTTATTAAGCACTGTAAGTTTCTTTCCATCAGCATTAACAGAACACCAGACCAATTTCCATCACAGAACAACTCCTGAGACATTTTCATTCCTTTCTGAAACACTTTCCTTAACTCCTGCAGTTTTCCCTAAGAAGCATCCATTCAAACTTACATTAATAAACTATGGAGCTTTTGTGGTGAGGTGGGCCAAAAAGGCAGGGAATTTGGAAGAGAAATACATATTATCCATCCACTAAACACACTGTCAAGAGCACAGGAGAAGAGATATTAACACAGGAAAAAACAATGAAAGATTTTACATTGGTCAATAACATCATTTATCAGGGAACACTAAATCAATGAATCCTTGTAGTTAAAGTTTCTTTACCTAGTATGTTATTCTAGAAATAGAATAGAATAAAATAAAAGGTGGATGAGGAAGTATCTTCTGGGAAGTAACTAAAATGAATTCATCAGCTTTGGCGGGGTTATGAATGATTAATAAAAACTGAAATACGTAATTTGTTTCATTTACATGAAAATCCACTAGTCATCAGTTACTACCAACACAGACAAAGAGAGCATCTATAAAAAAGTACAAGGGCAATGTCAAAAGCTGCAGTGGGCACCCTAGCACAGGGGGTATTTTATTTTGCTTTTACCTTGGAAAAAATGTTTTGTAAAAAAAATATGAAGTTCTTTTCTTAGAACAGCAAAATAATCTTTGACAATCCTGAAGATAATTAGCAGTAATAGGGGAATAGGTACACTGAGCTCTACCTGCACCAGCAGACTATAGCAATAAGCTAAGGGAAAAGAAAATGGAAAATCAAATAAAAGAAGGTGCCAAAGTCACAAGAGGGAGAAAAATATAGGGTGACACACAATGGAATAGTGAGAACTTACCCTCCAAAACCCCAAGCATATTTGGGAAATATGCATTAGGAACTGAACAAGTAAAATGATTAAACCTTAGTAGAATTAACTAACTACTTAAACTGTGGTCTACTTGTACTGTCATTTCAATGTGGGGTCGGGAGTCTTAAAGGCCGAAAGGGTAGCACTGACATGCTTACAGAAGCCTTCTAAGGTTCCAGTGGACTGGGTCTCTATAGCCAAGGAGTTACTTCCACATTCTTTCTACCCTACATAAACGTTCTTACCCCAAGCCCCTTCTTAATCACCCTCTCTAATGCCTTACATGACTGTTTTTCTCAGTGATTAAAACAAGTTAATGTGACTTGGCCAATGATGCCAGGAAATCAAGATGCAGACAAAAATCAAATGTCACTAGCCAAAGCAAGTGCCATTTCTTGGGTTTTAAAGTCTACCCAAAGTCCTACTGGCTTAGAATGAAAATGGTACAAGTGAGCAGAAGTTTCTTCAGGCCTGGTCCAGACTAGACTGGCCACTAGATAAGGGTGGGAGTTTTAGGCTGTCCCCAAGATACACCAGCAGAAATCAAGAACTGCAAGTCCTTGAGGATCTGTGGCTGTATATATCCAGGGTGCTTTTGCTTATGGCCATACAAAGTAAAGGGGTCATTCTTGGGGTTTCCTAAATGATGCATGACTTTGTTCAAGAAAGTCAGAAATTGAACCTCAAATGAAGGATGACAGTCTCTTCAAGTGGTACTCACAAAAAAGAGCAGACTCAGTTCCCTAATTTGAAAGAAATTAGAAAAAGTTGATCTTGAAGCTAGAAAAAGTTAATCTTCCAGTGATAAACCTTAGTCTTTCTGACTTCTAAACTATATGTCTTGGCAGATAAAATATAGGACTATGGCCCTTTATAGTTCTTTCTTGTAACCTTACAAACCCAAAATTCTGAATCTAAATAAAAATCAAAGTTGGAAGTGAGTCACTTGTTTCATCCTGGGTCAGGCTAGGAGAAAGTGGAGGTGTGTGGAAGGGAGAAAAGCAAGCCTTTTGGCAAACTGGAATCATCCCTGTCAAACAGCAGTTTTACTTCTCACAGTGAATGCCTACAAAATAATATATCTTCTTAATGCTGTGAGAGTTAACAATACTGTCATTTGATCATATCAAATAGATTCAAGATTCACAGAAACAGCAACTGAAGAAAATACCTTATATAACTCCAAGTACTTCCAAATAGAAAATGGAGCTAGCTAGCTAGTTAACACAGCTCGGTGATTCTGGTTACTTTTAGAGCTCCAAAGGATTCCTCTCTCTGTGGTTCCCGAAAGAAATTTCCAAGTCATGTAAGTTCGCTATTAAATCCTTCTCTTGCTGGTAATAGAAGTCCTAACCGTCAAGATGTTGTAAAAGGTCGGGCAGGCTAGGAAAAGAGCAGGGAAAACTAGGGGAGCCAATTCCATAGAGGAAGCTTTTGTACACTTTATTATTGGTTACATTTGCCTGGGTATGCATTCTTGTCATCCTGCTCTGGTTTATGTAAGAAGTGTCTGGGTAGGGAAAGAGGCATTCTAGACCTCCCCATCTCTGCAAACTGTGGGTTCTCTTAAACTGGGCCAGACTAGGATAAAACAGTCTGAGACATCTTCAGTCTTTCATGATGATATACTCATTGTAAGTGGGCAGTAAGCAAACAGCTTTCTGGTTGTCTGGAAAAATGTCACCAAGGACCTGCTCTGGGTTAAGGCGCATGAGGTTTTTCAAAAAGAGAGAGGACCCTGCTAGAAGTCTAGTCAGTTGTGTTCCTGTAGAAATGGTACTTTTTGGGCAAGAATATTACAAAGCCCAAAAGAAGGTATATGAGGCTAGAAGCCTCAATTCCTGAATGAAGACACATGCTAATCTGTTGCAAGCCATGTTCCCATCCCTTATACTTAGGCTGCTGAGGAGGGAAACTGGAAGTGCAAGGTTGTCTAAAGAGTATCTCTGGCAAAGAGTAACAAACTCTTTGTCCTGGGCAGATTTTGATCTTACTTGGGGGTCAGGAACCTTTCATAGAACACCCTTGTTGGCCCAGGGCAGAGTCCTCTGAAGTCTTCCTTGCAAAGCAAATGAAAAGATCCAGTAGTCAAAATGTCAATGAATAAATGAAATAATCTAGGCATGTAAAATCAAATTGTCGATTTCCTCACACTTCCCTACCCACTCTCCTTCAGGGATTCATGGCAATCAATTCTAGCCTAAGGCCAGTTTGATCCTAGAGTTTCAGATGAGATTTCCTCAAACTGGCTGCAAGCCCTGGTAATTACCTTCCATCCCCTTTCTCTCTCCCAACCAGGCTGCTCCTTCATAAGAAAATGCCCAACTCTTCCCAATCCTACTCCAACCTCCTGTTTTTACCATAGGGGATGTGAGGACTCTGATCAAGATTAAGCTGGTAACAATCCAACTGTTTGTTGTTCTGAACAGGCAATCTCTGGAAAGTATTTTTTGTCCGCTTAGAGAAGCCCATCTTGTAATTGTGATGGGCTACGACTTAGTAAGGATTTTTAAAATGTGGTCTTCTGAAACCCACCACTCCATAGCAGTGGAAGCATTTCTGGGAAATTCAGTAAATCTTCTGGGACATCATCATGTATGTATGTGTGTGTGCATATACACACACACACACAACACATATATATTTATATATACATACATACACATATATTTATATATATATATATAAAATATATATAGATAAATAGATCTATCTCTTTATATAAAGGGTATGTGTATGCATATAGATACACACATTCATATATACATCCACCCAAACATCCATACACAGACAGACACACACACACGCACGCACGCACACAGTCTTTTGAGTTCCCTTTAGAACATCATTTAATTACATTGATTCCCACCCTTGCAGGGAGTGGGTGAACTGCACCACATCTTCTATTTTACAAATAATGCTTTAGTTCAGAGGCAGGAAAAATCTGCCCAGTACTTTTTCGACTCACTTGAATCCCCCAGTACAAAGGCCATTGGTAGTTATTTTAAGTGTATAAAATTAAAAAAAGAATAAAAAAAATAAAATAACCAATACTACCTCACTTCCCTGAAAACATCTACCTATCTGATTGTCAGGCCAGAGCTAGAGGTGGTAGTACAAATCCCTGGCATAGGTGAGTGGGGAAAAAAGTTAGAAGGATGTGGATACTGATTATACATGAAGGCCCTACCAGTTCATAAAGAAAAAACCAAGTTAGAAGCCATAGGTAGCTGTATCCACCATCCCATGGATTTTGTAAATGAACATCGTAATAAAGACTCAGAAAACCAAAGCTAGACTCTTTCTATAGGTCCTTACGTGATGATACCCAATAGTCTGTGCCTTAATAGCCTCCCAGGGAAGGTAAAGAGAATACTGGCACTATATATTCAATTTGAGAATAGGAACTAGTCTTGTTGCCATTCATATTTGATCAGAGCTTCTTTAGAAACAGACTGCTGAGTCTGGAAGCCCAGAAAAAGACAGGGAAGGGGAAAAGATGGATACCAAAGAACACCCCCATCAAAATCCTGAACAAAACTATGATAAGCATTTCATGTCCTCCTCTAACTTAGGCCTAAAATCAGAGAAGTATAGGTTTTCCCCTCTTCCTGATCTGCTGAAGCCATCTTCTTGCTTGTTACTCCTCTTTCTGTTGTGTCACAGTTCCTAGCTTTTGCTCTTGTAAGCGGCTCTTCTCGCCATTCTTTCCAGGGAAGTACCGGTTACCGTTATTACACACACTGCTGTCTCTGGATAAGGCACACTGTGATGGAGCTGGAAGATGATCATTCTTCTCTTCCTTGATCAATGTGCCACTGTTTCCATCTACCTGTGAGCGAGATCGACCTTGTTGAGGCTCCAGGGATTTAGAAACTCCATCTGAAGAGCTCTGTCAAAAACAGAGATAGTCAGTAGGAATGGTAATCCCCAAACTGGCTGATCCTTTCCAAGTATGTTTATAAGCTAGCCTGTAGAAACTGCTTCAGTTCTTAAAAAACACCAAAAAGCCCAAAGCTTGTTAGCACCTAGTACGCTCTGACACTGTCTGGAGAACTTAGGGTGACAACAAAAGGATCTAACTCGAATCTAATGGCAATGACAACAACACAATAACGGCCCAGATACTATTTACCAAGTTTTAAAAGGTAGATATTATGACATCTCATTTACGGATGAGGAAGCTGAGGCTCAAAAAGATTAAAGTAACTTGCTTAAGGAGATACAAGTAGAAAGTAATGGGGCCAGGATTCCACTCCAGGTCAGTCAGCCTCTAAAGTTTATTCCCTTAACTTCCATGCAGCCATCCAGTACCGACAGCTGGGTTTGTAAATGAAAGGAAAAGAAAACAAACGATAAGATCTATGTATAATATTTTACAGAATCTTTCATAACTAAAAATAATCACTTGGTTTTAATTTCAGCAATGGTAACTGCTCCTGAAATGCTAATGCCATGAACTGCATGACCGTGAAGTGCAGTACTGGCTCCCAATGAGTGTTATTAGGAATAATAAGAATTTCTTATCATTAAGTGGTTGGACATGCCAGGTATTCTGATGTTGGTTTCACAGATAAGAAAGACAAATGAGGCTCAAAAAAGTAAAATGACTTGCTCAAGGTCACTAGCATGCCCAGATTTGCATCCAAGTCTGATTTCAAAGACATTGTTCTTTCCACTGACACAATACATAACGGAAATCTAATGCCCATTGAATATGTGGTCATTATAGATAACAACTACCAATATTTATTGAGCACTTCCCTTGTACCAGGTTCTATGTTAAATACTTCACTATATTATCTCATTTAACACTCAGAATAATTCTGAGGTAGATACCAATTCGTCCATTTTTATAGATGATGGAACTAGAGCACGGAGAGGGTAAGTAACTTGCCCAAAGTTACAAAACTGATAAGTGGCACTGCCAGATTCAATGCTAGATCATTTGTCTCCAAACCTATACAACATAGAGATTACTGTGAAGTTCTTCTCAAGAACCTGGAAATAAGATGAAACTAGTAATGGAAGGAATTAGCCATGTGAGTCAACAAAGAAATAAAAATGTAATAAATAAGGGACAGAAGAATTTGAGAATACACAAAACTCCACTGACCTAGGAATAATCTCATGAAGATAGGACTGTAATGGAATTAATAAACTGGAACAATTAATTATCTCAGATGGGAAGATGCCTTAGCTACAAACAAAGTCAATGTAAGGATTTCCTTGGCCAGGCTACCTCTAGAGTAAGTAACAGTACCCTCAGAAATCTTAGCTAAGAGGAATTTAAGATCATCTATCATCCCTTTTCCCCCCTCTAGTTTCCCCATCTAGAAGAGAATAATAGTATATGACAGAGGATGAAATGGTTGGATGGTATCACTGACTCGATGGACATGAGTCTGAGCAAGTTCCAAGAGTTGGTAATGCATAGGGAAGCCTGGCATGCTGCAGTCCATGGGGTCGCAGAGTCTGACACGACTGAGTGACTGAACTGAATAGTATATATTAACTAGATATCAAATAGTATCCATAAACCAGAGAGAATAATATTATCTATTTCACAGGTTCATATAAGGATTCAATGACACACACCGTGTAAAGCATGGTGGCATCTGGCATGCTGTAAAAACTCAATAATTGCTAGCTAATATTACTGTTCTGATTCCACACCCTCAGGCAAACTTCTGATACCATAGCCTCCTTGGCAGCTTGCTCTTAGAGAAAGAAAGCTCTGATTAGACATGGTTAAGAGCATGCATACAAGAGTCAGGCAGGCCTAGGTATAAATCTTGTCTAACAATTACAGTTGTTATACTGTATCAGAATTAGCACAGTACAGGGCTTTGGAATCAGTCAGCTCAAGCTAGAATGCCAATTCTAATACTAACTTGATGGTCAAGATGCTTCATTCTTCTGAGCCTCAGTTTTCTCCTGTTTAAAATGGGAATAATAAGTACATGTATTTATAAGAGTGACTAGGAAAAAGTATACAATATATTGTGATAATTATTTCTTTCCACTGTAAATTAGTACTTTACTTTTCACCTTCTCCCTTCTCGTCCCCCCCTCCACTCCTTTAGCCATATCCACAAAGCTATTTCTGCAATGTTGGTTAATGTGAGCAAACCACTGAAAGATGGATCCACTATGATTGCACCAAAGATATCAAGTTTTTTAGGCTGTATGCCTACTGATTAGTCCCTGAATCATAGTGAATTCATCAAGGCTGTAGTACCTTGTGTATGTGTATGTGTGCTCAGTCATGCTCGACTCTTTGTGACCCTATGGACTGTAGCCCACCAGGCTCCTCTGTCCATGGGATTTTCTAGGCAAGAATACTGGACTGGGTTGCCATTCCCTTCACCAACCTTACGAGAGGGTTATCTTATAGGGTACTACCTTATGGGAGACTACCCGAGTGATCCATTTTCCTGCACAGTGTAATCCATTTCCCCTTATTGAGCAGTTTCTGGAAAAAGCTAAGAAGCTTTGGAAAAAACCCAAAGTCACTGCTTTCTGGCTTTGGAGTACATTACAAAATACGTGTAGGGGCCTTATCACTGTAGTTTCATGTTGGACTCAAAATAACATTAAAGAAAATTTGTATTCCTTGCGAAAACATTAGAAAATGGGAGTGACATGGATGCAATGAGGGCTGGCTATATTCATGAGAGAAGAGCTGGAATTGAGGACTGATGATAAAATGGCCTTGCAGTATGGTCTCATCAACGACCTTTGTGAGGATCAGAAACCACATGTAAAATGTCTAGTAGAGGGCTTTGGAGAACGCAGGTACTTAGGAAATGATAGTTACTATGCTACGAGGAGCCCAGCAGTCTGAAGCCAGTACAAGATTTTTGATCTCTACAGGGGGATGGGGGACCAGTGAATTTGAAGACCAGTGAGTTTCAGACCATTCTGAACTAGCAAGAATAAGCAGAATGGCAGTGCCTCCTTCTCTCCCATCATCAGCAAAGGCAAAAGTCCAATTTTCTAAGCATCTCTGGTAGCACCACAGAAACTGAGGTGTGCTGTTGGAATCCCAGTTAATTTCACTTTGGCCTCTTTATGGTTCATGTAGTAATGTTTTGCTAAGTGCAGGTCTTTAGGACACAGTACCAGGTTTCTATTTTGTGGCCTCACTCAGGGAAAAGGATAACACTCCGTAGCCCTGTGGGAACAGCCTGGGCAGGTTAACCCTCAAAAGACTGCTAGAGAGTAAGCAGATGAAATTAAATACTGGGAGAAGCTACGAAAGCTCCCAGGTTTCCATGCCTGATCTGATCTCTTGCAAACATAAACAAAAACAAGAAGAGGTAGATCATCTCAAAAAGGTACTTACTTGTTTATTTCCTTTTTTGTGTCCTTTGGCTCCTCTACCAGTCTGTTCTTTTCCATGCCTTGAGAAAGTGGGGGGGGGGGGAGAGAAAGTGATCATGAGGAACACATAAAGCCCATACCTCCATTTTGACTTAATTAACTACTCACCTCCACTAGCAAGTTTGACCCTCTCCTCTGCGTTACCAGTGTAAACATCTATCTGTCACTTCTATATTATACTGAATTGTCCCATGTCCCAAGTGCTCCTCTAGGGCAAAAACTGTTTCAAGGCAGGGCATTTATTATATGTTTACTGAACTCAACTGAAAATTGGCTTTAAAAATGCAAAGTTAGTTCATGCCTCTTACCTTAATAAAAGAGTTCAATAGCTGGGCATTTTCCCAAGAGCACCTTGATTGATACTAGCTTAATACCAACCTATTCAAATACATACCCCTTTCCTGGCCCACCGACAGAAACCACTTGCATGCCAAAGGAGCCTCGCCCCCTGGAGGATCTACTGCCAGCCCACTGGCCCACAACCATCCCAGCAATCTCCAGTTTTCCTCCTTGGGGTGGGATTGGATGGAGTCCTAGAAAGAGAGGAACAATGGCAGCAGTGAATGGCAAGTGCAAGGTAGGATAAGAGGTGGAATAAAAGATCCACAGCCAACCTACTCTATGTATTTTTCCATTTCTCTATGATAAAAAGACTGTGATAACAACAAAGGGTCACAGTGGAAGCAAATTTCAGAAGAAGGGGTTGAAAATCTACATACATCCACTTTAGCAAGTGGGGTGGGCCTGATTCATTTTTCAACTACAGAGCCTATACACAGTAGGCATTCAATATTTGTGGAGAGAATGAGGTCTTAATATCTAGCTATTGGAAAACTATAGGCCAAACTACCTTTTTAAAGCAGGAAATGAATTTATTTCATGTACACATATATTCATGTATTTCCAGGAAAAATATCAATAACCTCAGATATGCAGATGACACCACCCTTATGGCAGAAAGTGAAGAACTAAAGAGCCTCTTGATGAAAGTGAAAGAGGAGAGTGAAAAAGTTGGTGTAAAGCTCAACATTCAGAAAACTAAGACCATGGCATTTGGTCCCATCACTTCACGGCAAATAGATGGAGAAACAGTGGAAACTGTGGCATACTTTATTTTTGGGGGCTCCAAAATCACTGCAGATGGTGACTGCAGCCATGAAATTACAAGATACTTACTCTTTGGGAGAAAAGTTATGACCAACCTAGACAGGATATGAAAAAGCAGAGACGTTGCATTGCCAACAAAGGTCCGTCTAGTCTAAGCTATGGTTTTTCCAGTAGTCATGTATGGATGTGAGAGCTGGACTATAAAGAAAGCTGAGTGCCGAAGAACTGATGTTTTTGAACTGTGGTGTTGGAGAAGATTCTTGAGAGTCCCTTGGACTGCAAGGAGGTCCAAGCAGTTTATCCTAAAGGAGATCAGTCCTGGGTGTTCATTGGAGGGACTGATGCTAAAGCTGAAACTCCAATACTTTGGCCACCTCATGGGAAGATTTGACTCATTGGAAAAGACCCTGATGCTGGGAGGGTTTGGGGGCAGGAGAAGAAGGGCTCGACAGAGGATGAGATGGTTGGATGGCATCACTGACTCAATGGATTTGAGTTTGAGTCAGCAACTCCGGGAGTTGGTGATTTACAGAGAGGCCTGGCATGCTGTAGTCCATGGGGTGGCAAAGAGTCAGACACGACTGAGCAACTGAACTCAACTGAACTGATACATGAATTTATACATCCTCATGTAACTGGCCAAAACTACTTTTGATTCAAATGCATGTTACTACACACTGGAGGATTAGTCAAACAACCAAAGAGAACAAAAAATAATGAAACTAAATTAACAGTTTAATGAAGAATTGACGCTTTCAAATTGTGCTGGAGAAGACTTGAGGGTCTCTTGGACAGCAAGGAGATCAAACCAGTCAATCCTAAAGGAAATCAGTCCTGAATATTCATTGGAAAGACTGATACTAAAGCTCCAATACTTTGGTCACCTGATGCGAACAGCCAACTCATTGGAAAAGACCCTGATGCTTGTAAAGATTGAGGACAGAAGAAGGGGAGACAGAATGAGATGGTTGGATGGCATCACTGATTCAATGGACATGAGTTTGAGCAAACTCTGGGGGACAGTGAAGGACAGGGAAGCTTGGTGTGCTGCAATTTATGGGGTCGCAAAGAGATGACACAACTTAGCGACTGAATAACAACAAACTAACAGTGATTTATGATTACAAAGTAAGAATAGTAACACTTGAAAACCAGAACCAATTAAAGACAAGATAGCATGATATCATCTTAAAACAGGAAATTCCAACTCTGTGTGTGAGTTCACAAGCACAGCACAGGTCTGCAATTTGGCACAAAAGAAAGCTTTCATAAGACAGAGAATGCTAGTAAGTTAAGCCTTTAACTTTATGGAAAAAAACCCAAATATTAATAACTCTTCACTCACTGAGCAGGTTGTTAGCAAATAGCCCCTCATTTATATAGAAATGGGAGTCTAAGGAATTAGGTGACTAGCCAATCCTAAGAGGGCAAGAAAGATTTGCATTTGGGGATCTTATTGGGGCCTTTAAGAAAGCAGGAGGCTCCTCATGAGCCACCAGTAACTGGAGACTAGATTTTATCACTGGGAGCTGGGACAATGGTGAGGACCTTCTGAGGACTTGGCCTTAATTAAAGCTGTCTTCTGAGACACAATAAAATCAGCATGTAAAGACTGAGGGCAGGCATCTGTAAAAACATCTTCAAAGGATGGAATGAAGGGCTGGCTCCCTGGTTTGTGAGACGTAATCACTACCTGAGTGAACTGAGCAGACATTTACATTGCTCACCTAGGCACATCTTTGAATTAAAACATCCATGCTGAAGTTTGTGACCCTAAATTTAAGACAAATTTCAACTTCCAAGCTTTACTATTTTTAAAGTGATGAGCAATACACAACACACACTTCAACCATACCACTCTCACCTGATCACAGAATCTTGACATTTCACCAGGAAAAAAGGTTGTTTGAATTATCAGGATCAGTATCTGACCTACCTAAGCAAGAATGTTTGTTTATTCATACATGTGTGTGTATATACTGTGTTGGTCAAAAGGTTTGTTTTTTTCTGTAAGATGGCTCTAGTAGTGCTTCAGTTCAGTTGCTCAGTAATGTGCGACTCTTTGTGAACCCATGAATCACAGCACGCCAGGCCTCCCTGCCCATCACCAACTCCCGGAGTCTACTCAAACTCATGTCCATCGAGTTTGTGATGCCATCCAGCCATCTCATCCTCTGTCGTCCTCTCCTCCTGCCCCCAATCCTTCCCAGCAACAGGGTCTATTCCAATGAGTCAAATCTTCACAAGAGGTGGCCAAAGTATTGAAGTTTCAGCTTTAGCATCAGTCCTTCCAATGAACATCCAGGACTGATCTCCTTTAGGATGGACTGGTTCAATCTCCTT